>CABFPE010000127.1:730514-742393 GCA_900660155.1 Hofstenia miamia | reverse complement strand
CTATTAAAGTTGTGCTCAATCTAAAAGCAGGCCGCGCAGCCTCTGACTTTGCGCACGGCACGCCTCAATGGGTTTGGAATATTTTTGCCCATATTAACAAATAGTCAAAGTTCTTTGTTGCCTCCAGGGACTCAAAACCTTCTAAATACATTAATAATATGTATAGAGAGAATTTAAATCTTTTTCAAAAATTCGAAGATTTCTAAAAAACTTGTTAATCTATACAACAAACTCTGCCACAACAATAAGCTTTAATAGAAAGTTTCAACATTGAATTAATGTATGTTCCCCAATAGACCTACCAATGCCCCAAGATTTTCAAATTTGGAAATTGGCTTGGAGAAAATTCTTTGTAAATGTGGAAAAACGGTTTGTCCCTTAAAGCGGACGCTAGGCTGTTTAAGGTTGAGAAGCAGGGTTCCGAAAATTGTTCTCTGTGGAACACCTCTCTCGTTGCTTTCGATTACTTATATAATTAGACAAAATAGTCAAGCTGTGAGTAGAAAATTTTAATTGTTTAAGATTTGTTTGCAATGCATAAAGCGGTTATGTCATCTACATGTATGTCGTACAGTCAAGAAATTTTACAACAAGTGTAAATTTACTTCCTGAGAATGAGAAAACAGAACTAATTATACAAGTTACTGAAGCTTGACCTAAATCAAAACAGTTAGTAAGCTGAAAGTCGAGAAGTCGAAATTTTGAAAACACCGCTGTCATTTAATTATGATTTATCATTCGTGCATATTATGCGAATAATTAAGACAACTATTTAGGTGTAAACATGTACTTTGTGTTGGGCTTTGTTCAAAATATATCTTAAAAGTAAGCCACATCTTACATTTGTGTAGAAAATTTACACAAAAAGAGCAAACAACAAATGCATGAAACTAAAATTGATAATAATTTCAGTAGAATTTTATGCAAGTGTGTAGGTAGAAAGTGGGCCAAACTAAGAAAAATGAAAATAATTTGAATTTTTTGGAAAGTAAGGATTTCTCTTCTTTATTAGTAATATGTTAATACTGACGTTCGAGTAATTATTCAATTCATCTAAAAAAATATATATATAATGAATGATACATTTATACATATTTCTACAACCATATTTCTTGTAATTCAGAGACCTAACAGACTATTACTTCTATAAGCAACATTTTCACTAAACATGATTTCACAAGTGTTAATGAAGAATATGCAAATCCCACTCTGAAAAGTATATATGTACAATTGGATTTGGCAAATCAGATTTAACTTCTGATGCTATATATATATATATATATATATATATATTATTTTATAAAGCTCAACAAAAAAGATTTGCATTATTGTAGTTCGTTATGCAGACGACACTTGCAGCTTTGCAATTGAAAAAACACTTGACACATCGATTAAGAACTTAGAAAAAGATCTCTCAAAGTTACACATATACTTTAAAATTCATTGTTTAACGTTCAATCCTCATAAAAGAGAATTTTGCATTGTCTGCACATTTTTTGCTCATATTACGTTATCAATAGAAATTTAACTAGTTTATGCTGAACTGCTGAGTGTCTAGCTAAATTAAAGTAACTGGGGATAGTATTTAACAAAAAACCTAAAATTAATTATCATATTCTATCAGTTGTATATATTTTTGTACTGTATCTGTATGTATATGTAATTATGACTGCATATTTTGTGACGATATTCAGATATATTATCAGTTTCTATTTGTAAATATTTATCTGAATATAGACAGGGCTGGCCTTAGGCCACTGCAACCTATGCTGCCGTAATGGGTACAGCACTTTCATAGACTGATTTTAATTAATAAAATGCAAAGATTAATTTATTTTAGAGAGAAAGAGAAGAGGATTTATTTTATACCGCTCGCAACCATAAAGTTGAATAATAGTGACATATAAAAATATAAATACACATATATACAAATTACACATAATGAACAGAAAACTTTTCTTCAATTTTACATATCACGAAAGATTTTTTCATCCGCGATGAGAGAATATTTTAAAATCACCCAATTCAAAAATGTAAAGCTCATACTAAAATCAATAAATTCTTAAATTAAAAAATGTACTGAGTTTTTACATGTCACACAAATATGTTTTTGTATTTTTGGGGTAGGTGCATGGTGTTGAATTTGAGTACTAAAAATTGGACCAACCTTATTGAGTATTGTCAAATGGGGTAAGTAGGAACAGTGTAGTGAATATAAATGGTATAAAATGAAAAAATTTTATTTAGTTATTACTCATGCTATGCTTAATGTATAAATTAATCACAATAGGTTTTTGTGCCACAGTGTAGTCCTAGTTATGCTCATCTAATTTCATTAGGATTTTCTAAAAACAAATTTATTTAAAATTTTATGCTCAACTTTAAACATCCCACAGAAATGAAAAAAATCTTAACTAAAAAAGTAGTTAATAAATTTCCAAAAGTATATATATATAGATGTCTATAAATTGAATTTTAAGCAAATTAAATAATGTTTAATATAAAAAATATAGGAGTTTGTGAATTAAAAAAAAACAAAATATTTATTTTCGTGGGATGACTAGGAACATTTTTCTTATTTTTGATGGAGCCAGGACCCCCTTTGTATCCGCACTTGTTCTTAACCTAATTGTATTAATTCTCAATACATGGTGACAGATGTCTTTTGATTCTCTAAATCCGCATCCCCTCGACGTTGATAACGCACATATTTCTTCCGAATGGCAGAGATGGAACAGGGATATTCTTCTCTTTACTGACACAATTGAAACAAACGAAAAATCCAGCAAATTGCGAATAGGAATTCCTCTCCAATATATTGGCGAACAGGCGAACGAGATATTCCAAAAAATTTATTTGTCTCGCACTAAAGATAATTCCAAATTTGAAGATGTTGCGAAGAAGTTCGACCATAATTTCTCACGTGGGACAAATGAAGTATTTGAGCGCTATCACTGATAGATCTTCAATGAAAATCGATCAATACGTAAATGTACAACGAACACAATGCAAAAATTGTAATTTTGGAAATCTAGAAGACAGCCTTATTCGGTATAGAACTATCATGGTAACAGAAAATGCACAGCTACAGAAACGACTTTTGAGGAGACGAATATTTCGCTCCAGAAAGTGATTACATTTTGCTTTGCAGAACATTAGAAAAAGCCCTGAACCACTTAAAACTAATGAACAAATCCAATGATGAGAAGAACAACTCAGGAATTAAACATGAATGCGATGCAATTCGTAGAAATGATAGAAGCTTTGAATATGAATGTAGGCAGTGAGAAAATGTTCATAAAGCGAGCAGTTGTCCAGAATTTGGAAAAATCTGTCAGAAGTGCAGTAAATCAAATCATTTTGCTAGAAAATCCAGATCTAACCAAAGAACATTTTACAACAACCATCAAAAAGAGAAGCTAGATGAAATAGATGAAGCAAGCAGGAGTGAAATCGAAACAGATGCAGAATAGGAGTGTGAGTTGCTGTCAAATGATTACAAGCATGAAATCAGAACATCAGTCAAAGTTTGCAATTATCCAATTGACACGAAGGTAGACTCTGGTGCACAATGCAACATTTTACCTTTTTCAGTTCTACAAAAGATCGACACCAAAAGAAATTCCAGAATTAGCATTAACAAGAGCAATGGAAAACTAACTGGATATGGAGATCAAAGAATCCCTGTCATTGGCAAAACAACTTTACCCGTCAAAGTTGGTAGAAATAAAAAACTTAAAGGCACGCTTCCTTATAGTGTCAACCAACTGAAAGCCTATGCTTGGATTAAACCCCTCCCCCCAGTGTGAACTATTCAGTGTTCATTTTAAAAACACGGATTGCAATGAGATACACAGCATGAAAAGGTCAATGGTAAAGGCTCATTTTTAACTAAGGCCATTGAAATTCTAACTGTTAATTCTAATGCCGGACTACGAAATGATATTGGCGAGATATTTGAAAATTACGATGATGTCTATAATGGATATGGAAAAATCAGTCACCCTTATAAAATTCTGGTTGAAAATTCAACGACGGCAGTAATGCACCCACCAAGATTTCCGCTATCAATTATGCCTAAGATTAACAAAATTACTAGAATTGGAAGATGCAGTAATCGTTTCAAGATCCTACAAGATGGGTAGTAAGTATGGTGGTAGCAGAAAAATCTAATGGTGATTTTTGCATCACATTTGACAACAAGACTTTGAATAAATCAATAATTCACGAGTATCTTTATCCATCATCATCAGCAAAATTGAAGGAATCTTCAATAAGAATAAGTATTTAAATCGGACAATAGGCTGATTAAGGTTAAGAAGCAAGGGTCCTAAAATTGTTCTCTGTGGAACAATCTTTTATTTCAATCCAATTTGAATAAGTTTCATTAAGTTTAACTCGTTGCTTTCGATTACTGTCAAGAAATTTTACAACAAGCGTAAATTTACTTCCTGAGAATGAGAAAACAGAACTAATTAAATAAGTTACTGAAGCTTAACCTAATCAAAACAGTTAGTATGCTGAAAGTCGAGAATTCAAAATTTTGAAAACACCGCTGTCATTTAATTATGATTTATCATTCGTGCATATTATAAGAATAATTAAGACAACTATTTAGGTGTAAACATGTACTTTGTGTTGAGCTTTGTTCAAAATATATCTTAAAAGTAAGCCACATCTTACATTTGTGTAGAAAATTTACACAAAAAAAAATTTATGAAATTCTGGTCGAAAATTCAACGACGGCAGTAATGCACCCACCAAGATTTCCGCTATCAATTATGTTTAAGATTAAGAAAACTAGAATTGGAAGATGCAGGAATCGTTTTAAAAGTGGAAGATCCTACAAGATGGGAAGGAAGCATGGTGGTAGTAGAAAAATCTAATAGTGATTTTTGCATCACATTTGACAACAAGACTTTGAATAAATCAATAATTCACGAGTATCTTTATCCACCATCATCAGCAAAATTGAAGGAATCTTCAATAAGAATAAGTATTTAACTGTCATTGACCTAGCAAACTGTTACTGGCACATTCACTTAGCTGCACATTTAACACACCATTCAGCAAATACTTTTAGAGAAGATTACTATTTGTATTGGCTTCAGTTGCCGACAAATCGCAGTGTATGATTGACAATAACTTTGGAGACTTTGCAAATGTTATAGCCATTCACTATGATATATGTATTGCAACTGAATGAAAAGCTGAGCACATTAATACATTGAAAACTGCTCTTTCTCCTACAATATCACGAAACATCAAATTCAACAGCAGAAACTTTAAGTGATTAAGAAATCGGAAAAATACATGGGGTTTATTGTTGATGAAGGTTTTCACACTGATCTTGCGAAGATCGAAGTAATTAAAGACCTAAAACAACCATCTTAAACTCTTGTTTTTAAGTGGAATGTTTGCAACTTTTGTAAGATGCATTTTTCATTTCGGAGGAAATCCACATAGTAGAGCATTTTTCTCATAGCTAGAGCAAAAGCCAGATGTCTATAGAACAGGTCCAGGTCCAAAGCACTTTTTTGAGAAGCTATTTTTATTAGTTGATTTTTGTTCCAAATAGTCAAAAAGCAACCCATTTACAAAATAAAAATTTTTTCTCATATAGCAAGTATAGTAATAAATCGTTGTGAACGTATTCTAGACTAAAATATATGTAAGGTTTTATTCTATCGATAATACATAGAAAAAAATGGTTGTAATCAGACACTGGAAATAATTTATTGAAATATATTTTGAACCAAAAATAAATTATTTTTATTTTAAGAAGAAAAAATAAATAATTGCAATTATTATTATTTTTTTGCAATTATTTTCAAAATTACAGCACACAAGATAAAAACATTATTCAATGATTTTCAACAGTTACTCAGCAGTTTCTTTATTGATAAGGAAATCCAGCACTGAGGAATCCCAAAATCGCCTGTTAACCTTCAAGAACATGACGATTTCCAAATGCATGGGTGTCATGTTTTTGCGATGTGGGCTCATGACTTGCTTAGCTGAACTGAACAGACGCTCGACCAGGTTGGAAGTTGGCGGCACCCAACTTAAATGACATGAAGCGGAGACTTTCTTTTTTTTCAAAGCAACTTCAGCAAAGTTAAGCGAGTTTGGCTGATCAGGAACAACAGAAATTTCATTTTCTCCAAAAACAGACGCCAGAATATCGGTTTCATCTTGAGCCAAATTTTCACCTAATATAGAATTGCTGATAGCATTCTCCAGTAGTGGTGAATGAACGATAGTCGAGTTCTTTTCGAGATAATTTCGGAATAGTGGAAATTCTTCTATCAAAGAATCGAAGAGTATGCGCACATCCCCAAGGTTAATATCTTCTTCCTGTAATTTAAGTGTGACAGAATTAATTTTTTGGAGTGCTGAAAATAAGGTTTTCAGTTCTAGCGCCTCTGTCGGCGAAAGTAACAAAACAGCCATATTCGGGTCTGTGCTGTCAATGAACGGTGTCAATTCAAAATATCGCCTAATCATTGCAAACGTTGAAGACCACCTTGTAGCATTTCGAAGAAAGGGACGAAGAAATGTCTTATGTCAGAGCTTTGCTGCTTCTTTTAGAGTACTGATGGCCTTCAAATAATCAAAAAGCAACCCATTTAAAAATAAAATTTTTTTTCTCATATATCAAGTATAGTAATAAATCGTTGTGAACGTATTCTAGACTAAAATATATGTAGGGTTTTATTCTATCTATAGTATATAGAAAAAAATTGTTGTAATGCATACATGTATGTAATGCAGTGTGACCATTCGAAAACTCTATGGATGTTGCATTGTAATTATGAGAGGCAAAAAATCAAATGAATAAAATTTTGAAAAATCAATGTTACCAAGAATTCGCAAATATTAGTACATTGGCATTTGGGAATAGATCGTAGCTTAGATCATAATCACGTCGGAGCCGGAACTGGAGTTGCGCAGCAGTTGCAATTCAACGGGGTTTACTCTGAAGCCCTGATATTTTTATGCCATAACGCACTACATTTAATATGAAATTAAATGCTATAGTATAAAAATTAATTCAATATTTTGCAGATAATTATCGTGAATTTTAAGAGATCGTTTATTTCTGTTGATTGCGCAAGTGTTTGTTACAATTATTAGCATTTATTTAACACAGTAACATGTTTGAATTTCAAGTATATGCGATTTTATTTGAGTGCACAGTGCTATAAATATATTTAAATTTATTGATAACAGTGAAAAGTCAGTGTAGCAAATTTTGAGCAAATAGTATAAATTTCGACATACAACATTTTCTGGTTCGGCTTTGTTCGGGTTATCATTGCGCAATCAAATGAATTTTAATCACTCGAAATGTCAATTCATTGAATGTGTGTTACAAGAAGTCATAGGAAAATACTAAATACTTAGATGTGTTTTTCTAATGTTATGTAGCACTTATAATTGCCACAGTGTTACATAAAAATCAGCAAACATGCTTTTAAGCAAAATGCATGCATAATAAGTTCTTCCATATTATATTCTGTAAGCAATGAATGTAAACACTAAAAAATTGAAATTTGAACATTCTATATAGGAAAGAAATGAATATCAAAAGATTTTTAAAAGATTTTAAAGTTTCTTTACAGACAGGGGAGTAGGCAAGATTTTCTGACGAGGGGGGCATCTTAGTCATGACCAAAAGCGAAAATTTTGAAAATATTGAGTAAAGACACCCTAAAAATGAATTTCACAACCTTAGATTTTAAATCTCTCATTTTTTTCCGAAATTTTTTTAATTTAGTCAGTCAAAATCACTTTTGAAAACTTGATGGGGGACATTCCACCATGTCCCCACCTTGCGTACGCCACTGATTTAGAAATAATTTTGAATGTTAATTACTGCATATTAGCTTCATGTAGATGTTTTCTATGAAACTAGGTTCGGTGTAGTTCGAACTTTCACTAAGCTATGGTGGATCACTAGTCTTGTCTAGAAAAAACTATTATATACAAAGAATAAGCAAAGAATATGTACAAAGACTTATCAAGAATTAAATGAAGACAATTAACATCCGGCTGCCATAGAATAATGTGTTCTCCCTGATGAATTACAACATGGTTTTCAGTTTTATAACTAGTAGCAAAGCAGAAAGTAACAAAGATACTGACTAATCTATAGAAACTGACCTGAATTTTCTGGAGCAGCTGAAACGCACAAAAATTTATAGTAATAGGATTGACAATAATGACACCTACACAAACCGAACCCAATAATTGTTCAATATCAAACTTCCTTGATACATCAGTTTGAAAAAATATGTCAGTTTGAAAACATATACCGCATATTTCATTTATATAGTTTTCATTTATTATATTCAAGTCCAGTCCAAACCCATGCTTGGAAGATTCTGAAATTATGGCCAGAGGGCAGGAAGTGTGATAATTTTGATATTTTCTTGCATTTTTCAACTCTTTACAAGGAAATTTCAAAGTCATACTACTTCTTAATCAGTCGTTCGCAATCTGTTATTTCAAATGTTTTAGAGAATATCTCAGAGTACAATTTGAACTAAGATATGTTCTACAAAACAATTGTTTTTTCATTTTGGTTTGCATTGTTCTTAATTTTTTGTTAAAAGTACATGCTTGTGAGGCTTAATTGATGTCTCAGCTAGCGGGCCAGCACTGAAAGTATATAATTTTGAAATTGCAAAATACAAGTAGTCATTATTAGGATTTATTAATATTTTAAATGTGTTCTTTTATTTTTTATTATTGTACATAGAGTAGTTTATAGTTTTGTAGAATTGTTTGTATTTCTAAATATGTTCTTTGCATATAACTTATATTGCATATTACAAACTGAATAATAAACTATTACTAGATTTATATCAGCAATGCTTCCATGAAGGCAAATCTGAAAGACAACTACTGTTCAAGATTCATAAATACGGTCAAGATGCAGGGTAGAGTAGAGCTTGTGCCAGTCCGTCGCATCGCACTGTGCGATATCTATAAACATATGCACTTTGCTTTGACTAAACTTATATGCTCAGACCGTAATGCCAGTATATAAATGATATTTAACTACGTTAACTTAACGTATCTCGAAAGCTACCTAGTGTGGTATCATGCATATATATATGAAAGCTCTTAATCGCAATCCTGAGCTAATTTTCAATACCTAAATTTCACATAGAATAATGTTCATGACCGGCCATCATTTTAAATATCCATAGGAGGCCCAAGTTGTTTTCCTAGAATATAAGTCACTTTACTGAGGTTTGGCTGATGTTCTCTATGTAAAAGTTGCTCAAGCCAATGAATATTATATAGTATAGTCTAAAATCAAATGGGGTATGATATTAAGAAATAGTTTTGGAAAGATAGTATGTAAAATGACATCATTCATAGAGGGTTAATTATGTAGACTACCTAAGGTTTTAAAACACGCCTCTATCATACACCACACTGAGTTAAGAACATTACGTTATTGTTCTGGAATAGTGATATATACCAAAAATATCTGAAATGCCATTTATACATCTTATGTTTCCAATCCTTTCCATTAAATAATTAAAGATGTTCTACATCTTAGATATTATAGATCAGTGCTTAGTAATTTACTAGGACTATGTTGTATCTTAAATCGTTAGCTGATGGCCTTCTAATGTCCAAGCATTATAAATTTGTCCCAGTAATATATTAGTCCTACAGAATATCTCAGTGTACACCATATTTTAAAAAATTCCATTGTTAATTAAATACTGTATTTGTACGGCATGGGATATATTCAATAAAAGATTTTTTTGATCCACCCTTGAAAATATTTTTCTCTAGAAGAATGCATGTTTTTTATTGATTTGTTTTCTTAAATATATTAAAAAATAGTTATTCTTTGATTACGAGTTGCACAACAAAATTCAGGTAATAAAACAATACAATATCTTATTGATTGTCGATTAAAGCAATTTTGCATACATGTGAAACTCTGGGATGCAAGATTCTGAGAAACTTAAAATGTCATTGCAATTATTAATGCAGCTTAAGTCAAAAACATGTTTCATTTATGTGAAAAATTCGATATTTTTATTAATGAAAAATTAAAAGATAACAGTTCAAATGAAAATCTGATTAAAAAATTTAATATTTCCTGCAAAAATGAATAATTTGATTCCAGTAAATACCATGTGCATCAGAGATAGAGATGGGCTATGCTGGGGTGAAGCATCTCTGAGTCTAGCTATTGCAAAAATAGCCCATAATTTCAGTAAAACTGTTTGGAATATTATAAGGAACGGTGCACTCTAATCAACTTAAAAGTAGTGAATGACACAAAACGTAAATGGCGTTTGTTCAAAACAAGACTACAATTAGGCTGAGTTGGCCCATGGTCAAATATTGAGGGTAACGAGTTGGTCTTAATCATATTCTTAAGAAAGTCTATTTGTCTGGTTGGGTTGGGCTCTCTTTTTTCAAAAGAAGGGACCGGTTTCTTCATTAACAATATAGTCTTCAATGATTTTATCAAAGTCCGTCTTCTTAACTGTGTCTTTTTCAATGGTCAAAACTGTGGATTTTGTAGTTTTTCTGTGACATTATCGAGCAAATAAAACGGAAAAAATACCTAGTTACGAAAATATGTTCTATGGTTGCTACAGAAACATCTATTATACGGAATATGATAATGGCAGTGACAAAATTTGGATAGAAAGTCTGCAGCTCAAACTGCTAATAAATTTTAAAACAATGTGGAATCCACTGATTAACTTTTTAAATCATTCCAATATTGGATTTGGTTTTATATTTAAGTCATTGCATCTCATGGAAGAGTTCTTTCGTGCATCATGCAAAGAATTGTCGAACCAGCATCTGGCAGACCATAAACTGAACGATTACAATATCCATCTAGATATTCTTTTTACATGTCTGCAGAAACATTATCAAAAAAGAATCTTCTGTCATAAGTACAGTGTCGTAGTTAGAAATATTGACCAAATGTTTCCAAGTCTTTGTTCAGACTATAGTGTAAGCTCGTCTTTAACAGCATTTAAAGTAGAAATCCCACTAGTAAAGTATATTGAAAGCGGTCTAACACCTTCAATCCACTCAGTCCACCTTTTAGTTGGAATATTATATAAAGATATTGCACGTCACAGCAAAGAATTTTCCAGAGCTATGTACTTCTGCTAAAAAGCAAGAAAAAATATAAATATAGTGCTAAAATAAATGTTTTTATATTGAAATATATAAAATTTTAACACAAGCAATTTAATGTATGACTCTTCTGTTTTTCTATATCCATAATAGCTAAGGCATTGCCCCAAACCATATATACCTTCTTAATATGTTTTATTTCATTTGACCCAGTCCTACAAAAAATTTAGCAAGACATATGATACAACCCATTTACAACTCTGAACTATGGTAAACCGCAAAATAATGTAGAACTATTAATGCAAAGAATAACGGTGAGTGAGAATATAAACTATTGTACCTACACCCTACTATTAAAGCTGTGCGTTTCAGCAAAAAACCAATCGAATCGAATCGAATCGAAATCGAATCGAATCGAATCGAAATAAATGAAAATTGAATCAAATCGAATAAAAATAGGCGAATCAAACTTTTTCGATACTTTAGCAGCCAGGCATCAGAATTAACAGGCTCGTTTTAACATGACACTTTTGGAAAATTTAGATTGCGAAATTGTCTGTTAATATAATTACTGTTAATATAAATACTACAATGAATATTTATATAGTATGTAGGACCATACCACGTTTGCAATACCTCCGCACACCAGATCACCGAAGTTAAACTAAGGCTGTGCTGTTCAGCAAAATCGAATCGAATCGAAATAAATGAAAATCGAATCGAAATTAAAATAAGCAGAATCG
>CABFPE010000127.1:689001-709653 GCA_900660155.1 Hofstenia miamia | reverse complement strand
GTGTGGTGGTCTGGTGTAGAGATGAAATCTCGCCTCATGGATTTCATGGTGATTTGTTGGGCTAATGTTGTAACTCTAAACCTCATTATACTGATGTTTCATTGCTTTCAAAATCAAATAAGAATACGGCGCATCTTTTCTATATTTGTAGAGATAGCCAACAACCACTTCAACTGTGAAAATATATTTGCTATTACTACGGCTCCTCCATCTCAGAAATACTTTTTCTACACCAAGAGAAACTAGTAAAAGATAAGCAACTTGTCCAAAATAGTTGTTTCAAATGTCTAAATGAACAATCAGATTTGTTATTCAATAGAACAAACAGCAAACATGTCAAAAAATTTTTAGGGTCACGTTAAAATTTTGCCACTTGAAACAAAATAGTTAACATATAGATATACATATTAATGTTGTCCCATGGATTTCTAATTTATAAATATCAGTAATCGATGCTTACATATTTACGAAAAAGCAAAGAAACTTTTAAAATGCACAATAATTATTTTTATATCCCAATGTGACTCAACAGTTAAATACACTGCGTCCATATACATGGTAAAAGTTTACATTTTCACTTTAACAGTTGCATAGTAAGAGAGGTATATGCTTTTACATATCAAACGTAATGCATTTACGAAAGAGCAACGAAGTTTTTATAGAAGTTCGCAGGCATCTGAAATCGTTCGAGTGCTTCAAGCGTACGATTGTGAAATATTAGATCTCTCTATTAACTTGTAATGTCTTAAGCATTTAAGTTTTACTTACTTTAGCATGAAGTTACAAAGGAATTTAGAAAAAAATTAATTACAAAATTATCAGCAAATGTTTTTAATATGATTTACTTTGTAGTAAAGGCGGGTGTTTAACTGTACACGTTTATTGATTAGAGATTTCCATTACTTCTTAGTCATGTTGCGTAAAATAATAGCAAGTCATCGCAAGACAATTACTGCAATGGATGACGAAGGCAGCGAGAAGAAACCGAAAACCAATGAGGAGCAATCGGATAAGCTTAAGGACATCATCAACCTCAATGCTGAGAGATCAAGACTAAACAAAATCTTGAATGACACCAGTGGAAAGGTAGATATGATTGAAAAAACGATGATGGATGAGCTTCAAAAGATTGAAAAAGAACATTTAGCTCCCATAAAGGAGAGCCAGGAAAAAGCCTACAAGGTATGTAAAGTGTAATTCATAAAAAACTATAAATATATCATCATTAGCTAGAAATTTCATTTTCAAATTCAACTATGACCTTCCTAGTCAAGACGACTTGAGCGAAATAGTCAGGGACGAAAGCAGGATCTTATGACGGGGCCAATTTGTCAAAATGTTGAGAAAATTGTCGCCATCTTAGTTCCTAAATTTTTTAAAAATTTTTAGAAACATATTTTGATTAATAAATGAAAATCAAAGCTGAAATCCAGTCAACTATGAACACCTTTGCGTATGTCGCTAAACATAGTGATATTTGTCTACATTACGATCTATTAGAGACTTAAAGTTTTTAACCTTAAATTGAACTAGATAACATTCGTCTGCATTGAATTTAATTGTCACTACATTTTTCAAATTTGGGCTTTTTTTCTGTATATTTTAACTTTTTTAATTAAAATTAACTACCCCCTGACCATAGTGATTCTGAATTAGGATTGTTTTCAATTCTACAATTATTTGTCCCTTTTTAAATCCATATTTTTACAATATGCGTTCAGAAAAACTAAAATCCACTTATAAAGAAACATGTCGAAATTATTTTTCAATACATGCATGGATCATTATTCCTGATTAAGAATAAAAATTAATTCATGGAATGCAATGAATGATAATCAATGAAAGAGCTACTGTGCATTATTACTGTGCATGTAGAAACTATATGCATTGATTTATGCTTTCAAAAGATGAAGAGCTATTGCATGTGCTTCATTAATTTTTAATGAATCGAAAATTTCAGCAGAGTCAGACATATGACACCCAAATAATAGCATTCATTTTATTGATAACTTCCAAACTTCTAAACTCTAATTTTTCATAATATTTATTCGTACTTTGGACTTTTCAGGATATATATTTTGCAATAAAACTTGCTATATATTTTGCATAATCCTAAAAAAATTTTTTCAATTCTCTGTTCATTGCTAATTTTTTCTATTTTGGCTTGGTTTTAGAACTATAATTTTTTGCAGTTCACGTCAATTTCTGGTAATAAATGTGTTTCTGTATCAAATAAAGAATCCTTCTGGTACACGGAAACAAAAATTCATTTTTTCTATCTCTAAGGCAATCTTAACAGAAATCATTGCAATTTGCATTGACTCAAAGCTTTGAGGCTCTTTAAAAAATTATTATACTATAAAATAATTATTATTTTTAGTTGTTTTAAAATAGAAGTCCACTAGCAACATCTCAATAGAAGTAAACCTGAAATTTAGATGATTGAAGAAGAACTAGACAATCTGCATTACATGAAGGTTCAATTAAGAAATAGAAAGAAATTGCACGATCAGATAATGGCAGGCTTCGATGAAGAGGAGAAGGCAATGCAAAGATCATACTATCAAAAACTTCGAAGAGTAGAAAATATTAAAGTTGAGCTCAGAAGAGTTCAGAAAACACTAAACAAAGACCGAGAATTCGTAGAAGCCATGAACAATTTGCTTATTCAAAACTGCAAGGTCTTTTCACATTTATTTTGTCTTACAATTTATTTATGTATTTCACATTCAAAAAGCTAGAGGATTTGCTAAATTGTTGTATAATTCTAATGTAAAAGTTTAATTACCTATTCTGTTCATTTTACTTCAGTAGCTTAGCAAAGCCTATACTATATAAAATTTTGACTAAATTTAATATAAATGCATCATATCTTAGGACCCTTGCCAAAAAATTTCTTTATTTTTTAGGTTACTAGACTAAAATGAGGTATGTTTGAAAACTACTGCACACTTAAATGTGAAGACGAAAATTGAGTTTCTAAGTTTATTATACTAATGTAAAACTTAAAAATACAAATTTTAGATTTCCACACATTTTTAACAAATTATGTTGCTTTCACTGCACTTGAATTAATTTTTGGGCACTATTGCGAATTTAGTAAATTATTATTTAACTGTTTCTTCCGATATATCGGTTGAAACCCTGCTCGGCCCATGTTCATCTCTGAGGACACACATTCTCGTTCTCAGTTCCGATCCAGCACAGATGATTTCTCGAGCATATTTTTTTAGTCCATATTCAGGCCCAGTCCCGTATAATTTAGGTGCAATCCACCAGATCAAATCCTGGTACTGTAAAGAGTTTAAGTGATATTAACATAGTTTATCAAATATTATATATACTACAAATTGTTCCCAGCTCGGTTGAAGTATGGGATTTTAGGGACTACCCATCTTTCTATCACAACCCTTTAGAATGCCTTATGCATATAAAAACTTCTTATATTTTTTTAAAAAAAATTAAGAACTAGAAAAGCACTCGGAGAGTGCAGACCTCCGCCACGAAGCTTGTGTCCCCCAGATCAGCACCAAAATTTAATGGATTCCTCCTTGGGCGGAGAGGCACCTTTTTGCGTAAGGTTGCTAACAGACAAACAGACAAACAAACCAACGCTACCAAAAACATAACCTTTTTGGCGGAGGTAAAAATGCTAAAAGATAACAATTCTTTTCACTAAAATTACAGTAAAATTAACAGAATGCCACCTGCACTTTTGTAATTGACTAAAGTAGGCTTAAATTCAATCAATGCGCAAACATGTTTAACTCAAATTTTCGCTTAAATTCAGCCTACTTTGGCCAATTACAAAAATGCA
Source organism: Hofstenia miamia (assembly GCA_900660155.1). Classification (NCBI taxonomy): domain Eukaryota; kingdom Metazoa; phylum Xenacoelomorpha; order Acoela; family Hofsteniidae; genus Hofstenia; species Hofstenia miamia. Next base: position 705,836 of record CABFPE010000127.1, on the reverse strand, counting down.
ATTCGCATCCTGTTAGTGTTTTACAAATTTTCAGCTACAAGAGTGGCAACCAACATTCTGCCGGATGATAGGATCATGGGATGAAATTTCAATGTAATTGTATTCTAAAAAGATTTACTACATAAATTGAGAAAAGGGGTGTTACAGTATCAAATTTGTATTCTGACCAATATTTGGCCAACATAATTTTCAGGAATGCCTATCAAGGAGATACATATTTACACACGACTTGCCCTTCTCGCAGTTAATTTGCTTGGTTTATTTACAAATATTTCTTAAATATTTGTACTTAAGCTAATCAAATTCATGTGCTTGCCTTCGCTCAATGCGCGGATGACAAGGTCAATGTAAATATGCATTACCTTGATATATATATATATATAAATGAAGTCAATTCTAAGGCTTACGTTAAATGGAAACATTTTTTAAATTCCAAAATTTTTTTTTTGGCTAATTGATGAATTTTTGATGATTTGCCAATAGGTTGCCCGGAGCAATGCAGTTTTTGTTTTCAATGACAAATATCATTTTAAGGTATTTTTTTCCAAATATCGTTTTTAGCATGTATGTTATAGAAAGGAAGCACTTAGAGCCCGTTTTGGATTTTGTAAGCTGGTACAATGGCCCCAGCTATATATGTATATTGCCCTCATGCATGCATATATTCCGCATTAATAAACTCTATTTTAGGATTCGGTAACTGCGGATGAGCAGGTTTTGCTTGATCCTGAAAGAAATCATCAGATATATCTACTCAATTGTGCTTGTGTTCGAAACACTAAGTTATCTCGAAAGATCATGAAAGAGAACTTAGCCATTAGGGATCAATGTAGAGATTATATTTCTGTTAATCAGCAATTGCTTGACGAAAGAAATTGCAGCTATAATCGACTTAATGTAAGTAAAAAATAACAAAATGATATAAAAATTATGCTAAAATGTCAGCAAAAAATGTATCTATTGTTCTACACACCAGGCAGGACTGTTCAGAACAATCACAAAAATCTGTAGCACCATGGGTGCGTGTCCCATCTTTCTATCACAACCCTTTAGAATGCCTTATGCATATAAAAACTTCTTATATTTTTTTAAAAAAAATTAAGAACTAGAAAAGCACTCGGAGAGTGCAGACCTCCGCCACGAAGCTTGTGTCCCCCAGATCAGCACCAAAATTTAATGGATTCCTCCTTGGGCGGAGAGGCACCTTTTTGCGTAAGGTTGCTAACAGACAAACAGACAAACAAACCAACGCTACCAAAAACATAACCTTTTTGGCGGAGGTAAAAATGCTAAAAGATAACAATTCTTTTCACTAAAATTACAGTAAAATTAACAGAATGCCACCTGCACTTTTGTAATTGACTAAAGTAGGCTTAAATTCAATCAATGCGCAAACATGTTTAACTCAAATTTTCGCTTAAATTCAGCCTACTTTGGCCAATTACAAAAATGCAATTCGCATCCTGTTAGTGTTTTACAAATTTTCAGCTACAAGAGTGGCAACCAACATTCTGCCGGATGATAGGATCATGGGATGAAATTTCAATGTAATTGTATTCTAAAAAGATTTACTACATAAATTGAGAAAAGGGGTGTTACAGTATCAAATTTGTATTCTGACCAATATTTGGCCAACATAATTTTCAGGAATGCCTGACATTATATCACACTCGTCAAACATGACATCAGTCAAGTCATCAAACCCCCTACCAGACAAATTTAAAATAAATTTTTGAGATATCTTCCTTCAAATATTCGTCAAGCAAGCAATAACACGCAGTTGGGGTAATTTAATTAAATAACTTTTAAACAATAGCATTAAATTGTTCCCTTATCTTTTGTTTTATATTTACTTTAACACAAGTACTCATGTTTAATCATCCTAACCGAAAATCCAGATTTCGCTTACGCAGTATTTAATTAATGAATTTAACTTAAATTTTTTTCCCCTGTAGTTGCCATTTTGGATGTTTTGCGTGGAGTCAACATGTTATTCTAGACGTGAAACATAAATTTGTTTACAGAAAATGATTATCAAGCAAGAGATACATGTTTAATACCAGTTATATGAAAAAACTATGTTATAGGTAATAGAACACAATTTAATGCAAATTAGTAAACGAAAACGCAGAAATGATAATGTAGCACAGCAAAATGCTTGCAGAAATATTAAAATTGTACGCTTGATCGGAAGTTTGATTGATAGTGCATCACTGGCTATACACTATAGAAAAAACCAATTCAAAAATTATAGGTACAACGAAATCAGTCTACTAGGGTTTTGTAAGCGGTTGCTAGCAACACATTTAGTTGCCCTCAATCCAATTTTGCAGATTGCCAAAAGAACGACTCGTACTTCAATATATTTTCTTTGAAAGAAAATCTCAATTACACTATATACATGTTAACTGATCTATATTTAAGGATTGCGAAACAATTACGAAAATAATTTCTGCTTATCGTTTACTATAATTGTGTTGTCATTTGATGTTGATAGAGCATGCTTTTTAACCTTGGCCACAGGGAGTTTTCTGAAAATTTTTCATGATACTATAAAATATCTGTAAATGTTTGTAGCTCAAATGCTACGCTCAGTCTGAAAACCCGCATGATAGAGGAGACTTCATATTTCCTTTTCGTTCTTAAACCGCCTCAATGGGTTTGGGATATCGTTGCATATATCAAGAAAGTGTCAACATTCTTTGTTGCTTCCATAGGTTCATAACCTTATAAATACATGAACATTGGATGTGGAGCGAGTATATATCTTTATAAAAAATTCGAAATTTTAAAAAAAAAATTTTTTGAACTTTTCTACTAATTAAACAATAGCATTAAATTGTTCCCTTATCTTTTGTTTTATATTTACTTTAACACAAGTACTCATGTTTAATCATCCTAACCGAAAATCCAGATTTCGCTTACGCAGTATTTAATTAATGAATTTAACTTAAATTTTTTTCCTCTGTAGTTGCCATTTTGGATGTTTTGCGTGGAGTCAACATGTTATTCTAGACGTGAAACATAAATTTGTTTACAGAAAATGATTATCAAGCAAGAGATACATGTTTAATACCAGTTATATGAAAAAACTATGTTATAGGTAATAGAACACAATTTAATGCAAATTAGTAAACGAAAACGCAGAAATGATAATGTAGCACAGCAAAATGCTTGCAGAAATATTAAAATTGTACGCTTGATCGGAAGTTTGATTGATAGTGCATCACTGGCTATACACTATAGAAAAAACCAATTCAAAAATTATAGGTACAACGAAATCAGTCTACTAGGGTTTTGTAAGCGGTTGCTAGCAACACATTTAGTTGCCCTCAATCCAATTTTGCAGATTGCCAAAAGAACGACTCGTACTTCAATATATTTTCTTTGAAAGAAAATCTCAATTACACTATATACATGTTAACTGATCTATATTTAAGGATTGCGAAACAATTACGAAAATAATTTCTGCTTATCGTTTACTATAATTGTGTTGTCATTTGATGTTGATAGAGCATGCTTTTTAACCTTGGCCACAGGGAGTTTTCTGAAAATTTTTCATGATACTATAAAATATCTGTAAATGTTTGTAGCTCAAATGCTACGCTCAGTCTGAAAACCCGCATGATAGAGGAGACTTCATATTTCCTTTTCGTTCTTAAACCGCCTCAATGGGTTTGGGATATCGTTGCATATATCAAGAAAGTGTCAACATTCTTTGTTGCTTCCATAGGTTCATAACCTTATAAATACATGAACATTGGATGTGGAGCGAGTATATATCTTTATAAAAAATTCGAAATTTTAAAAAAAAAATTTTTTGAACTTTTCTACTACTTCAGTCACAGCAATACGCTATACTGAAAAATTTTTAAAATTGTATTAAAGCATTTTTTTCAATAGCCCATCCCTCACAATTTTCAGATTCGCTAATAAGCTTGGAGAGAATTCATTGTTTAATTTTAATCAGCAGCTTGTCTGGTTACAACGTTGTGTGCTCTGAGTAATGTACCTATTTGTGTTCTCGTTAGTAGGTGGTTAGGGCCAATTTCACTAAAAATTTTAAAAATTCTTGCTAATTATTTGGTATGATTTCATCAAAGTTTTCTTAAAATGATCCTTAAAGCTTTTATGGAATTTTTCCACAGGGATAGCTTTATTAATCCAAACCATTTTCCCCATTGTACAAGATTAAAATGTATAGTTGCATATGTATTTCACACTAAAGCAAATCGGTAAACAGTTTTCGAATATTAAAACTAAGATCTTTGCTTACTATAAAACAGCTAGAACCAGTTCAGTGGTTGTTTCAATATCGCCATATTAATTTAAATCAGTCTAGTTCTTTAAAAGTTCTATTGGTTTTCATCGAATCTTTCCCTATAAATATTAATTTCGTTCACTTTATTTGACTTTTGTAAAAAAATCGAAGGCTTACCCCGATTTGGGGGAAAAATATATAAAATTATGCATTTGTGACATGCTTGTTTAGCCAAACATGTTATGTATTACCACACAAAACACGGATCGCTGATGCATGCATTTATGTATACATTGAAGACATGAAAGGATTTTCGACAAATGCAGCTAACTTTTGCTGTATTGACTTAAGCTGAATATTTTGTGAGTGACATAGTTGTTATTGGTGCAATGCTGGATTCCAATGGCATGCAGGTGGTCAGGACTAAGTTCATTTTTAATTGTCAAGAATGAAAATATTTCTGTTTGTTGAAGATATTCGAAATATACACTCAACATTTCAAGTAAATTTATATTTTCTGAAAACCATTTTCTAATGAATCATTTCTAGACATAGTTTTTCCATCAGTTTTGGGAAATTCAAATCACCAAGTACGAGTTGATGAAATCATTTGCATATCAAAAAGATCTTCAATTTTTGACATAGAATATCTATGCGCACGCTCTGTTGGAAAATGTGTAGTGATTGGAAATCAAGACTTACCAGTTGCAACTGCATCAGGTAGTCCCATAATTCTGTTACTCAAATTGCATTATGTTGCTTCTAACACCATTAGTTGATTACTCGCATTTTGGGATATCATTCATTTGATAGATTTATAAAATGTAAAACATTCTTTAAAAGCAAAGTTTCAACTAAACAGTTTTACTTTAAATGATTGTTGGAAATCGGTTATCTTGCACATACAACGTGATAGTGTTATAGTGATGTAATTATTAAGATTTTTACATTATCAGCTTACACTTCAATATCGCTTGCGCATAATTTTAGAGCTCGTTTGGTGCCACACTAGAATAAAAAACTTGCTTGCACTTTTTTAAAAATAATATTACCAGCATATGTCATCTGAAGCGACATTGTTGGTGATAATTCAATTTTTAACTTATAGTTCGCATGTGGAATGAAACTCATCGACTAGAGTTCTCTAAATGTTGAATAGAAATATATTTCAATGAAGGTGTGAATTGTTTGATTATTCTTACAGGCAATATAATTCAATATGTTTGAATATGCTGGATTTAATCAATGTGGATAGGAATTTGATCTATCGATTCCGATTTGCGAATTATCTGCATTCGCGGATTAGACTTCACACTGCCAATTTCAACAGACTCCATGGCGCGGCTCTTAGGTTTTCCAATAGAAGTTTGCGAAGAATTCCTCACATTGATCTGCAAATGCATCCATACAAAATGATGTTGGCATTTGACTGATTTAATTTTTAAAACCCAATGAAATAAAATATTATATTTTTTGTTTCTTTACTTTATTTGCCTTTTATCAAACCTATAAATGTACTAGATTATTTTGCCTAACTTTGCAATTGTAAATAGAATATGATTTTATAATAACTGATATTGATTCTGTCTCCGACTTAGAAATGTCAAAAATATATTATATTGCTGGATGTTGCAACTCATTTGTCCATTAAAGACCAAAATTGAAATACCGTAAGATCTCAGATAAATGCATATTGCAACATCTGCAGCCTCTAAGGCTGGTTGATCACTTGCAGTATTCAATTTCCAGTCTACATTCCTTATGGTGTTTACATAGAACTCGTTATCATCTGCTGTAGAAAACAGGTCCCCGTTTTTTGCTAGTCAAGTATTTGATATCCTTTCAAAATTAGAGGATACTTTAAAAGAAATTAAAACAGTATGGAATAGTTCTATCTGCTTATTTTGCACTGACCTGCAAAATCTAATGCAACATACACTCTATTCATATTTCAGAAAAGTTTAATTTTAGTAGTTTAATTATACAAACAATAGTTTCTCTTAAATGTTATAACTAGCATCTTCAAATCGTCACTGGAAAATCCAAACAGGGTTTATCCTGTTTCTATTTTTTAAAGTATTTAGTAAATTTTGAAATAACTAAATTTTATAAATTTCTATTTTAGGCACAAAACAAAATAATGATTCAAAGTAATCAAAAACTGAAGGCAAATATTGCGGATGGGAGAAGAGCTATACGTGAAATGAAAGCCGCTATTGCCAGACAGAGAAGTTTGCGATTTGGAAAGCACACTTACACGTCTAGTTGAATTATTATCTATTTTTTAAACTAGGGATTAATATATTGATTTTGATGTTCTTGTACTAGATTTTTCTGTCTCAACAAATATAGAGGGAAAACTTATTTTATGATCTATATAGATCAATTTGCAAGCAATTTTCAATGTAATTTTATATACATGTATTGCCATAAACATATATTAGGAATGGGATCCATTATAAAGTAAATTTCTGGTTAACATTATTCTCGCTTTTTCAAAACAAATGCTTTTTGTAAAAACAAAATAATTATAATAATTTTTTATTGGTAATATGCTTAATAGCTTAAAAAATTAAATTTTTATCTGATCAGACATTTTTGTTATTACCATCAATCGAAAAGGAATATCAACTTAAACAATTTGCACTGAACTCCCTGAAATTTTTAGAATTCCATTGGAATCTATGGAATAGTCAATTGCATCACTTTAATATATTCCATCTACTTTAAAACAATTTCATTTGAATTTTCTCAAGTCATCCCTGACGAAACTATGAACCTGAATAAATATACACGTATTTTGACTGGATGCATACTTTCGCAGGCAGGGGTGTACTCGAGGGGGTGCTTAGGAGGACGAGTCTAGACAAAAGTGATATCATAAGTGCATTGATCAAAGCCTGGCATGACGACGAAACCATTACTACAACCTGGCTTATCGATTCTATGGCTGATCGAGTTGTTGCTCTTATTTCTGCTAAAGGAGGACATACAAAATACTTGTAACATTTCAGAAATACTAATTTTTTCTGCAAATTTCGCTGTATAGGTACATAATACCGATTTATCTGACATTTCAGACAATGTTTAACATTTCTAATTATGTTGCTATATAATGGTTATTTTCTAAGATTTTAATGCAATTCATTTTGGTGGTATTTGACTTATGTTTTTAAATGACAATTAAAAACTACTTTGCTTTAATAGATGAGAATTTTGAAAAAAATAAAGAAAAATGATTGAATTATGGGATGAATAATCATTTGGGACCGACTATATGTGTTGCTTTATGAATTCCTCTGTCATTTTGATCAATTATGAAATGTTGATGCATCAGACCTTTTCTAGTGAAATTTATATTTTTAAAACATACGTTTGAATGGTAGTTATTTACAAATATTAATCAATTTCTTGTTGGAATATGACATAAATTTAATCTATCTTATTTCAATATTAATATTCAGGAATGGTAATCTTTTGAAGTGGCATACTGAAACTTGTTTAAAAAAGAATTTATTTTAATCAATGCATATAAAATTAACATTACAATGATTATTTTTTTGGTGATGGATATTGAAAAACTTGTACAATGGTTGAGATGCTTAGGATAACACTATTTAATGACTTTGTGTTCCAGATGTCACAGATTAGACATGAATTGCTTGACCCCTAACCACCATATCTTGATAAAAGAAGTGTAGCATTTCCCCGCTGTAAAATTACTGACTAGAAAAAATATGTAGAAATCGTATTCAGATTGCAAGAGTCACTTCTCGCAGAAGATATAAAAGACATCTTGGAGAATACTTTGATAGCAATTGGTGACCATCCTCCTAAAGCTTCCACTGATAGTGGTATGAAGGATATACCAGCTGCTGAACATGATTCTGCATATTTAGTGAGCTTTCGGTTGTCTGAAACTTCCAGAGCATGACCAGCATTAGTACCCGCAAGAGAAACAATTGAAGGCTGCAGTGAACTAATTACAGTCACGTCTAGAGCGGCTGGTCGGCCAGAAGACCAGCATGGCAAAAAGATGTTAAGAAAATGATGCCTTTGTTTTTAAATTAATGCATAATCACAGTCATTTTGCTCAATTAATTGAAAATACATAGAATAGTAGCGTTTCTCAATTCAGGGCCTGAGCTAGGCATCTTCATTTCGTATGCACCTCAACCAACTCGATCCGTAAGTTCCGCATATTGTGTTGGACGTATAGGCCTTCTCCAATAAAGCTATTCTTAATATTACTGTCTGTTTGATTATGAAAATTAAAAATGATCTTTCTCATTCTCTTCATAATCGACTTCAATATTCACACCAACATTACCTTTTTCGCCAACTTTTTATTACGGGTAGAACTATGCGCAAAGAAAAATAGAAGCGATCTTTTTTACCTATTGCATGGGACTTCTCGAATCATGGTAATCTACCAGCTGTCTTGTAACATTTTATAGTACAACTTTCCTTTTTACATCGTTCACTGGCATTTACGCTTTTTGTGTATGCTGTACTAGAAATAAAACATATTGTTGTCATTATTACTATTATTCTAATAAAACAATGTACACTACGAGATAGCAACACACTTCATGCATTCAAAACAGTTCCAATATTGAACACCTACACAGACATTCACACAAACATTTATTTATATTATTATTATATATTGTGTTTATTAGTTTTGTAGCTTTAGATTTGTTAATATTTTATTTTGATCGGTAAATTTATGGCAAGTAAATTGCTTTTCGACTTTTATTAAAGTTCGAAACAGAACTGGGTGGCAGTGGGACAGCATAAATCAAGCAGCCATACTTATGAAAAGCATATAGCATAATGTCATTATCAAAACGTTTCCCACTACTAAATTCCCAAAATAATTATCAATATATAATTTTTTTATAATACCTTTGGTAGATTGAATTTATATATATATNCATAATCACAGTCATTTTGTTCAATTCAGGGCCTGAGCTGGGATCTTTTTTCCGTATTCACCCTTCGGCCACCAACTCGATCAGTAAGTTCCGCATATTGTGGTGGACGTATAGACCTTCTCCAATAAAGCTATTCTTAACATTACTGTCTGTTTGATTATGAAAATTAAAAATGATCCTTCTCATTCTCTACATAATCAACTTCAATATTAACACCAACATTACCTTTTTCGCCAACCTTTTATTACGGGTAGAACTATGCGCCCAGAAAAATAGAAGCGATCTTGTTTACCCATAGCATGGGACTTCTTGAATCATGGTAATCTACTAGCTGTCTTGAAACATTTTATAGAACAACATCGTTCACTGGCATTTATGCTTTTTGTGTATGCTGTACTAGAAATAAAACATATTGTTGTCATTATTACTATTATTCTAATAAAACAATGTACACTACGAGATAGCAACACACTTCATGCATTCAAAACAGTTCCAATATTGAACACCTACACAGACATTCACACAAACATTTATTTATATTATTATTATATATTGTGTTTATTAGTTTTGTAGCTTTAGATTTGTTAATATTTTATTTGATCGGTAAATTTATGGCAAGTAAATTGCTTTTCGACTTTTATTAAAGTTCGAAACAGAACTGGGTGGCAGTGGGACAGCATAAATCAAGCAGCCATACTTATGAAAAGCATATAGCATGATGTCATTATCAAAACGTTTCCCACTACTAAATTCCCAAAATAATTATCAATATATAATTTTTTTATAATACCTTTGGTAGATTGAATTTATATATATATATACATATAAATCTGTTTTGTATTAAGCTTGGTTGCTTTAAAGCTTCATAAATTGATTCCATGATGCTTAATTAAAAATTATCAATTACCTTAGAGTAAACTTTATATGTAAACTTTATATCACAGTTCTTTAATTATATAATGTTTATAATATTTTGTAAATTCCATAGTGATAAACTTGTTAATGATTTCAGTGGTATGCAGAAACATAACAAATATATAATGCGTTAACAAGCATAATGTATTGTTTTGAGTTTGTATATAATTGACAAAGTAAAGTAATAAATTATTTTGAAACAACAAATACAAGTTGAACTAAATAACTCTATTGAACAATTTTATTAGAACAAGTGCTGACTGTAGGAAAAGCATGTATCAAAAACAGTTGGAAAATATAGTTCTCCACATGTTGATTCATGCCTATATGATGATTCTCTTGACCATATGATAAAAAATTAAATTCCAGCAATGCATATGGTAGTCTTCGAATCAGGCAAGAAGGCTGATAGTGATCTAAGGAATATTTTAGAGGATGTCATGCATATTGAGGCATCTTTCAGTACGTGAAAAAAACATGGGTAACTATCAAAAATGTAATCCTAACTGTACTTTCTACCGAAAATAAAATGCCTTGACTTTCGAGTGTAATCAAAGTTTTGTTTTGAGAGTAGTTATAAAATGATAATGGTAAAACTGGCAGTGTAACACCAATAGCAGTGGTGAAATAGAGGATGATAATATTTTTGGAATTTATGAAAAATCAATTGAACAAAATATATTGAGCTATACAGAATAGTTAGCAGGGCCGCATTTAGGGGCTAACGGGCACTGGGGCACGGTTTACAGAACAATTGCCACAAACAATTTTTCCACAGAGAAAACTCGCCACACTTAACATTTCGCCACAGAGGATTTTTTTTTCACAACAAAATTTGCCACATTCGAAATTTTTCAGTATTTTGTACACCTAAGCTCTAACCCAAGTCACAACTAGAACCTAAAAAAACGTTGTGGCGAAATCTCTCATGGGCCCAAGCCCCATAGAGGCCCATAAGCACTACACTATGAATTGGATTGGATAATTTGCCTAATGTGTTTATTACTGGTCACATTCGCTTAAGTCTGTCAAAAATGCAAATTCAATGCTGTTGAAATTTATATTGAATTGTTAACCTTAATACAATAAAAGTGTTACACAGGGGCGTAGGCCTGGGGTTCAAAGATTCCTGGACCAGATGTGCGCCCCTCCTGTAAATGTTTGCATTTGTTACCAATACCAAATAGTATTGAGTGTGAATTTTCACAAATGTTACTAATGAAGACAAAAATTTTCTATTTTTTCAAATTTGTGCATAGATTACCTTTAAATTACTTAGAATTATTACACGCTTCCATCTCACAAAATAATAAAATCTAAAAAGCAAAGTGCATAATGTAAATAAGATGCGCCTCTTCTACTTAAAGTGCTTATATGTTAATTTCTTGCTTAGACGTCTTTGCCAGCATGCAAAAATGTTGCCATGGATAGTATTGTAACGTTAAGTGAGATAAATAGCGATTGTTGGCATAGCTATATCTGACAACGATATTTGACATTTCTGAAATCAATTATTGCAATTACCTTTTTGCAATTAAGTAAACCTTAAGAAAAGAGAACCACAAAAGAGCATTTATTATTTTGCTTTAATCCAAACATTTCTATATGAACATGAAATTTGTGTTTATTATAATGTGTATAGGTATTTTTACACGTTCTTCAAAAACCTTAAACTTTTCTGTTATGTTTTACATTGTACTAGTGTAAAACCTAACTACAACAATGAGTTTCTAGTGGCATTATTAACAACAATAATTAATCTCATAGAGCCATTGAATTATTCTGAATTTAATAGCACCATTTCTTGTATTTTTTTACCATTATTCGCAGCTTAATACAAAAACTATTATAGCCCTGCGGAATAACTTTTAGGAATAAAAAAGCACTTCTAAACACTTCTTGATTATTAACATCCAACTAAAAAAATTGCTTTTTAATAAAAGTAGGCTTGGTCTAGGGCAAATACTATGTTAGGATTTTTTACTTTTCAAAATGACACGTAAACAACTAGAGTTTCATTAAGAAAAGGACACATTTTTACACGAATTTCATTTAAAATGTTAATTTCTTTTACTAGATCAATGTATGTAATGTTTTGAGGAAAAAATACCTTCCTGCATATCCAAGCAATATATCCCTTAAAATAAGTTAATAAATATAGATAATGTTTGTATTAACCTTTAAATTTATGTGCTTGCAACAGGCGCTAAGCATACTCAGGTGGCCTGAATGTCAGAAGAGAAAACATATTTGGTATTTAGAGTCATAATAATAATAATAATAAACACAGGGCGTCATAGAAAATGAGAAGGTTAAGATACTGTGGGACTTCAACATACAGACAAGCAAGATGATTGAAGCACGGAGGCCAGACATAGTAGTGGTAGACAAAGAGAAAAGATTAGGAACAGTGATAGACATAGCAGTACCAAAGGACAGAAATGTAGAAAGCAAGAAGAAAGAAAAGATAGACAAGTACAGAGGGTTGGCAGAGGAAATAGAAAGGCTGTGAAAGTTAAAGAAGGTTGAAGTTAGAGGCGCACCCAGGGGGGGGAACTGGAGGAACGTTCCTCCCCCCTCAACAGAGCAGAGATGCTTCCATTCCTCATGAAATGTTTGCCCATAACCAGTGGCGTATGCAAGCTGTGGAATGTCCTTCGGTGAGATTTTCAAAATTGCCTTTGACTAGTTAAACAAAAAAATTTTCGTTAAAAATATTAAGAAAGTCCAGATTTAGCTGGTGAAATTCATTTCTTAGTGTCGAAGAATTCATCACTATTTCCAAAGAATTTTAGGGGCTTGCCCCGCTTTTGGTTAATCACGGCGGAGATATTCCACCATTGGAAAACCCTGTGTATGCTCCTACCTATAACAATCATATTACATAATATGTAATTAACCATTGGTTCTACTCTATGTCTGCAAAGGTAGACAATATTAAATTGATATTGCAATTATTGCAATAATGCAATAATTGCCAAAAAAAATGGCAATAATCTATTGTCTGAAACGCAAAAACTGATTAATTTACTAAACTCGAACAATCTATTGTAGGGCTCCAACTAAAAATTGCCTACTCCTGCGTTTGTGTAATTTATGACAAGGGGCAATTTAATAATTTACTTAAGTAAAACTAAGAATGAGAAATATAGCCATTTTGAATGAAATGTTTATGGATTTATAGCTTACTGGGGTGAAAATGATTTGAACACCCTTTCTGTATACATTAACTTGTAGTGAAATATTGTGAATTATATAGAAATGCTAATAATAATTGAAATCATGGCAAGTTGCAAAACGTAACTAAAGGTATTTTGTGTCAGCTTAATATGAAATGATCCCCAATCCTGTGCATTCTTCTGTTATCGGGAGTTGAAGTCAGAGATAGACTTGCGCTGGTCTGGGGTTGGACAAAGCATTTGAAAAAGATGGGCTAACATTGAACAAATATACTACAGTTTTAGTGAATGCTACAAAATTTTTTAACGTTTTGAAATTGTATATTAGTATCATATACTCTTGAAGAACTGAATTTAGAATTTCCAATTTAATGCCCAGATTTTATTGATAGTTTCTCTTCTAAAATACCTTACTTTGATCTAGCAAGCCGCAAAATTGTAGAAAACTTTTTAAAAAATCTCATGAAAATATTGCGAATTGGAATTAAGTGGGTTGGAGCGGATTNGGAGTACCAAAGTGGGGAGGAGCAGTAGCACAGAAGGCAGCATTGTTAGGAACAGCTAGAGTCCTGAGGAAAGCTCTCAGACTCCCTGGGAACTGGTGAGTTCCCCGAGCTGAGGGGGATACCAGCATGAAGCTGTGAGATGCAATAATAATAATAATAATAATAATAATAATAATAATAATTTTTGAAATAACCATCTTTTACAAATTACGTCAAATTACATCACCACAAAGTAAGTGGGAATTTTGAGAAGCGCTCTTTGCTTGTAGCAGACAAATTTTAGATGTTAGAAGTAATGCACCAGCCAAAAATGCTGATTAAACTTAAAAGAATGCTTTTGTCATTTGTAAAGTTTAAGTTATGAAGTAAATTTTTTCCTGTATTTCAAATACCAACTAAAACATTAGGCCCAAGACCGGCCCAGCTCAAATTGCTAAGCCGAAAATCCGACCCAACTTTAGGCCCAACCCAATTCCAACTCTGATATATTCCTACAAGTGTTTATACATCCCAAAGCAAATAATCTAATGATCAACTATGTGGCAAATTCTTGAAATTAAAAGTAAATGAATAAACTTAACTGTAATATTGTATTGTAATTAGATTATAGTGAAAGTAGAATATATTTACTACATTTATTGTCTATACTTTCAAATTTTCAATTTATAGAGTCAACACAGCCCCCTTTTGTCGCGGGCCTCCGGGCTAATGTAGGGGTGTGCCCTATGATTCATCTTTGTACACAACACTGAAAGATATTTAGAGCATGCTCAGAAACGGCTCATCCAAGGCGATACTAAATACAGGCCATGAAATGATGTTTTCATTAAAATTTAACTAGACGGGAATCTAAATTTAACGCTTGCTTAAAACTACATAAAAATGGCCGAACACTAGATTTAATTGAACAAGAATACAAAAGTAATAAGTCATAGAAATGTTGAATACTTTTTTATTTTCTTTGAGACAAGAAAGCGCTCTTTTGCAGAAGTTATTGAGAATATTCTAGACTTTTGTACGAAGTACTTTAATTGATGATGAGTGCAAAGTAAAACAATGTTGAAGCCAAATGCTTCTAAAAGCTCGAATTCGTCTCTTTCTCTCTTTCTGCAAAACAAATGTTGGACACATTTCTCAAAAAACAATAACAAAATACGGAAAATGTTACTAGTTTGTAACGGTTTAATAGTTGTAGATATTCTTCATTTAAGCAAGTTTCTTTTTCAACCGCTTTTTCTTTTACAAACTTAGCAATGTTTCCGCTCACATATACAATTGCTTGACCAAAGTCAACAGATCATTCATGTGCAGGCTAATTAATTTCCAAAAATAAAAGGTTTTCTTCGTTTATTCCAAGAGGAATAGAACACTTTTCACATTGATTTCAAGTGATATTTTTGCAGAATCAATTTTTCAGGTTTCTTCAACATTTCTAACAGATATATTAAAGATGGAACTAGCACATTTTCGATAATGAGCAAAAAGGTCTTCGACTGTATCACCTCCAAAGTGTCGGAAATTCATTTGAGTATCTAGTAAATCCGTTAAGGCTGCATAAACATTGCAAATTCTTTGAAAACAAAGAGCAGTATCTGAAAATAAGGATCTATATAATTATGTTATGATTTGAGTGACATGACATAAACGCAGCAAATTTATCAATTCTCCGTAAAATTTTCAAATTTGAATCAGTTGACTCAAATATAGGTAATATGAATGCATTATTTTTGGCAACATATGCATATGTAGATTTGACATTACAAATATCAAAAAAGGTATGAACAATTCTAAAATAAATTTCAGTGTTCTTCGAATGTTACCAAGTCATTTATGTATTTTTCTAGAAACTTTGAGTTCATCAGGTAGTGCAGATCGTGATTGAGCTGATGTTTTGACAGTGGATCAGGTAGTATGAGACATTGATAGTATACAAGATGGCTTGACTTTGGGAAATATAGAAGGATGTTGACAAGGCAATTTGTGACCCCCTAAACTCCTCATTAAATTATTAAGTCCTTAAATAGTTAATATCATATTAGTTATGACAATTTCTAGGAAATTGAAGCTATTGCATAGCTACTTCAAAAATATATTAGAGGCCCGTAACTTTTATATAGGAAAGAATGTGTTTAAAAGCCATCACTACATATAATAGTTCAATGTTCAATTTTATATTAGATAAGATGCTAAAGTGTATTAGCAGTACGATTTGGAACTTAAAAACAAAATTCCAAATCAATTAAATTAAAAATTATTGATGAAAATAATATAAATTTCCTCATAAACTTATTATTTATTAAAGCAAAATTATGTTAAAAAACAGTTTTATATTTAATTTTAAAAATGTCAGTGCGTCTACAGAAACGCCATCTTTTCACGTAGTAATGGTTGTGTTTAATTTACTTATTAAAAAGCTGTACAAATAATTATAAAAAATTAAATTAAATAATTGGTTACCTTTTACTGTTTTCATTAGCACATCCTTAGGAAAATGTAGACCACAAACAGCCATGAATGGAGTAACATTTTCAATAATATTGGGTATAATGACATTTCCCATTTAAATAAATCACCTTGATTTTTGGGAAATGAATATATTGTTATTTTCTTTGGGTTTTCATAATATCCCGTTATGCAGCCTGCTATGGAACAGCTGCGTCCCATAGAGAGGCGCTTTGTAAAATGCAAAGATGTAACGTAAACTTGTGCACACAGACGTAATTGAGCCCGTCCAATGTGTTAAAATCATTCGTGTCACTCATTGCCGCAAATTTGACTGTGTTCTTAACGATTTGAGACTTTGTGTCTCCACCTAGTTAAATTTAGTTTAATGCACTATTTCAAGGCCTGTATTTAGTATCGCCGTTGGCTAGGCATATCATAGATGTAAACCGGTGAGAAAATGGTGGACCAGACCCGACCTGTACTGTTGCCAACCGAAGCTGGTTAACTGGCAAAACCATTTTCCTAAGTCTAGTTAAATATATACATGAAAAAATGCTATATATATATATATATATATAATTATTATATATAT
>CABFPE010000127.1:609551-620587 GCA_900660155.1 Hofstenia miamia | reverse complement strand
ACATGTTAGGAACTAACCTTAAATGAAGTTTTCCTGAAGTTAGTAAATTAAACATTGACAATATCAAATGCTGGTTAGGAGCTAACTATGACTGTAATTCATCAATGGATGAGAAAAACAAAATTTTATGTATTCAATTACCTATAGCTTTTGATTCTTTTCAAAATTTTATATTCCTGGACTATGTAAATCAAAATAGTTCTATTATTTTGGAAAAAATTGTGTTGAAGAATTTGCTCAAAAATAAAAAACAAGAAAACCCCTTTTGTCTTTATGTTTAAGTGTGACATTTTCATGAAAATTACTAAGAAAGTCGAAAATTTAAAAACCCAAAGGAATACATCTATGCAGATGTGCAAATGAAAAACCAGTA
This sequence comes from Hofstenia miamia, assembly GCA_900660155.1. Lineage (NCBI taxonomy): Eukaryota > Metazoa > Xenacoelomorpha > Acoela > Hofsteniidae > Hofstenia > Hofstenia miamia. Next base: position 620,214 of record CABFPE010000127.1, on the reverse strand, counting down.
AGAAATCATTTTCATTAAACAGGCAAATTAGAGGTTCCACTTACAATGCTTGTAATTTAAGGGCTCAAAATTGACGAATGTCTTTCTTTTACACCTTTTTATTTTTATAATTATTCACAATATGATTGACATTTATTTGTCAGTAAATTATTGAAACGTAAAAAAGGTGGTTATAAAATCCTTTTGAAAAATTGAAGAAAAATATATTTCTGAAAAATATGGATTTATAGTGACTTTAAATTCTTAGAAGAAAATAATGAGCTTAATGGAGTCAAACAAGGAGGTCTAATTAGTAAAATAATCACGTCTTCTAATAACAGTCCTATTGGATATTTTATTGAGTGTGAGTTATCTTATCTAAAAAATTGAAAAATGAATCAAAGAACTTTCCTCTTTGTCCTGTTAAGAGAAAGTTAGTCACTTCTGAATACAATGAATATCAAAATCAAACTGCTCTTGGTGTTTATTTGTGATCAATATGATTTTATTTTTGTAATTCAAGTTTTATCTATAAATGGGTACAAAATTTTTACTGTGTGCATCAATTAACGAGAAGAAATTGTTGTAAGCATCTATCCACCATAACACCAATATGAGGTCAAAGGCAAAGGTAGTTTTGAAAAGGATTTTTACAAGCTTTTAAATAATGCTTTTTGAGAAAAACTTATGAAAATATTCGAGAACAGATTAATATGAAAATGTTCTATAAAACTGAGACTAATGAAAAATTAATTAAGAAACAAAGGAAATTAGAAATTAAAAGACATTCTGATTTTGATGATTTTCTTGTATATCATTATCATCAAACTTAAATAATATATCTTGGTTTTACATTATTAGAGCTATCAAAGCTCTTAATTTATGAAAAATATTATGATGTTTTACAAACATTTTTTGGTGAAAATCATAAAACTCTGAACTACATGAATACAGGCAAGATATAATTAATGATTTGAAAAAAACACTTAATGAAGATTATTAATTATTTGATTTTAATAATTTTGATAAGGATCATGAATTATTTAGTGAAAGATTTAAAAAGATACCTGGATATTAAAATTTGTGACGCCTGAAACTATATATTTAGATCAATTAATTGCTTTTAGAAGCAAAATGTATTCATATAAAGTTGAATATTATAGAAATTGCTTAGAAACAAATAAAGTTTATGTTGCAAAAAATTATACATTGAAAAATAAAAAACATTAAATTAGTTAATATATATATATATATATATATATATATATAGTATCCAATTGTAAATTAGATTGATAATATTCTTTCTTAGCATTTACGAATTTACAAGTTAAATTAAATTTGCAAGATGAATGGTCTTAACACTTACCTAAAATTTCAATCTTTAAACAATGATTATAAATTCTTTCAATGGTAGTTAGAAGTCCATAGGAAAATGCAACAAAAAAATAATTTCAGAAAATGACATTATTTTTTTGAGATGTAAAACAAAATGTCTATAGAAATGAAATTTTATTGAAAAATTTATCACATATATTCATTCATAGAATGATATAATATATTTTAGAGTGAATGCTTTTGTGCGTGTGGAGTGCATTCTGGTCCAAGGCAAGTATTTTGTGCTCAATGTTCAAGAAAAGTTTGTGAAAAATGTACATCTGGTAATCAGAAAGCTAATGAAAATCAAAAGAATTATTATTTAAATCGAATAGACTTGGTAAGACGTGAAATGGAAGAAAATATTACTTTAGTTGGTGAGTACATATCATATTTTGAAAAGGAGTTTTCAAAACAAGAAAACTCATTTAATGAAATAGAAGATTCAATAAAGAGTCGGAAAGAAATCATTATAGAATTAACAACAGAGCTGTATGACAGTAACTGTAAAATAATTGCAGACGCGAAGTCAGATATGAAGGACAGCTTTAATGATATTCTTAATACTCTCAATTCTTGTCAAACTAATTTAGAAAATTTAAGGAATTTTTCAATGTCAAATTTGGAAAACCTTCACTCATGTGTTGTTGAAAGTGCTTACAAAATGATAAATACTGCCTCACAAAATGAAGAAAATGAACTGAAAATAAAAGAATTTACTTACATCATCCCTGAGCAAATAAGAATTGAAGACCTTCAGGAATCTCTTAAGTTATACACTGGTGATTACAAAATTAAAACTTTGGAAAATAAAGAAAGGGTTCCTAGCAAAATTAAAAGTTCATTCTACTTCCAAAATGTTTCAGTTATAAAAATTACTCGACATCAAACACAATCTTTTCGGATTTGTGATATTGCCTATGACAAAATTAGTGACTACATCCTTGCTATTGAGTGTAAGAATGATCAAGTGAATATATTAAGAATTAACCACAACAACTTTACATTCCGAAGGTTTCCTATTTGTGATCATAATGCTAAATGCAATGAAAAATGCTTAGTAGTTTTGCACGATAGTAATATATATGTGCTTTATGCAAATCTGAAGCATGCCCGATTAGCTCACATAAAGCAGGATTTTAGGAATGTAAATCACCTGAAAAGGATTGGAGATCTTAGTATTCATAAAATTGATCACATTTTTTCTTTCCCATACAGCAAGTATATTTTTCTGTTCTCTTCAAGAGAGCAATGCATTTACCAAAAAAACTTAGTAACTCAGAGAACAAAAAGAATTAATGCAAATCTTGGTCTTTATTTTATAATACAAGACATTAATATTAATGAAGACTTAAGTGTGATTGCTTTTGCTGGCTTGAGAGAGATTAAGCTTTTGAATGTCAGTACAGGCAGGCAAATAATTATGGACCAAAGCCTTCCATCAGCAATTTCTTTAATGTCTGCTAGTTTTGGGATTTGCATCAGCCGAAAACTAGAAGTGAGAATCATCAATTTTGAAAGAAATACAGTTGTTAGTAAAATTAAGCGACAAAGTAATGAAGAAAGCAGTTATTGTCTTGCAAATCTTTCTTCACGCTCTTATATTGTTTGTAGAATGATACCAAATGACTTTATTCTATACAAAGTTGATGTTTAATTTTGTAAATGTTGAAACTTGTATATTTTCATCCATTGAAATTTTGTCAACTTCATCTTATAATTGTAAATTAAGATTTTGTACATCGCTACACTGAAATAATCTAAGCATTTCTTACTCTTTTTTCTAAGGAAATCAACTAAGACATATTATGTTGTAAATATTTCCTATGATTTCTTTCTAAAAATATTTTCACAAAAACTCAACAAATAATGTCAAATTCCTAACAAAAAAAGAAATATATTCTAATTCTCAGATAATAATTATGAATGTTGCTGGGATATTATATATTCTTGATGAATGAGCATAATATTTTTAATTTTTTAAATACCATACAATATAAATTTGCATAGCCTGTATGTTATGAGAAAAACTGCAAAGATACTTCTTAAAACTTGAAATATTGTGCTTTTGTATTTGCATTTCCAACTACGTGAGAGTATCATATGTATCTATACTCAAAGTCATGCTCAATTTGCAAAAACTAGTGCATTAAAAAAGTATAACACAATTAACAAAAACAATGCAAAACTAAGAATCAACTAAAGGAACAGGGCCAGCTACAAACATCTGAGGGGAAAAAATTAATCATATTTAAGGGCATATTGTTTTTCTAGGATATTACTTTATCTAATGAGTTTTTTTAATTTCTTATAAGGCAACAAGGACATTAACTTAATTCTTGAAGCTTGAACAGCTCCATGGGCAAAGGGACTTTTTGAGGAAAGAGGACAGGTACCCTCCTTTACTCCTGTGGCCATGTTTTTGATCAACTGATTGGCCAAATATGAATATATTAGAGATGGAGTGCCTTTGCACTGGCTGATCCAGGTGGAGGCCTTTAGCATTTGATTACCCCTCCCACCAGCTAAATTTTTTCTAAAATATATTGACTAACTTATTGCAAGGGCTCAAAATATTTTCACACTATTTTTGATAATTTTGCAAAAATTTACAAACCTTTAACAATTTTTTCCAATATAATAATAATTTCTGAAATTCTAAAAGAATTGCTAAAACATTTTTGTGTTCCATTTTTATCACTAAAAACATTTCAATTTTCTAAAGCTTACATACTATTTGCGTTAAATATTCAATTGGTAGTGACTAACATTGCCCCCCTCATTTTAGCTTAGATTGTAAACTTACGCAAATGAAACCACATTGTTTTCAAAGGAACTGATATCCTTCTGAACTAAAGACGTTTTATGATAGTGAGCTGACATTTAAAACAAATATTTAACATTCCTAATTTTTATAACTGCATTAATGATAAAAATCCTTTATTTTAAATATTTAACACTTTCAAAGTGCATTTAGAAAACACTTTTATAATCTGCTGTAGAAGAAAAAACAGAATTAATAGAAGAAATTAAAATAAAATTAAATAGTAGGCCCTCATGAGAAAGTAACTCTCAACTTTCAAAAATCTCAATGCGTAAATGCAAAGTGCTGCTTCTTTATTAAGTTCAGAAGAACATACTGCAGAATTGCTTTCTCTCATAAAATTTTTCAGAAGCAATACTTTCTATTAATATTCCAAGTTTCGAAATATTTTCAGAATTTAAAATACTTGTATCTCTTCCCCAGAATGTAAATGAAATTTGAAAACATTTATTAAATAGCGCTTTTTAGTCAATGACTTTATATTGCAACATGTTGATCCCAAAATAATATTCAATAATAAAAAATAATGGTATTTATATAATTTTGCATTAGACAATGAATAAATTTTTTTTCTGATCCCCATAAGCTCATTTAGTTGGAAACAAGAATATCTGACTGATTGTCAATTTTTGAAAACGCCTGGAGGGGTTCAAGAAAAAAATAATACAAAGATAATAAAACGTTTCAAACCGTGTTTAAAAGTTTAATTGTATAAGTTTGTCATTTTACGTGTTTCACCCGTTAATTTCATTCACGATCTGTAGCTGCTTATACCCGTGAAAGTGGATATGGGTGGGTAGGAACAGGTATCCACGGGCACTATTGGTATTCATACTGCCCCAAGTCATGCACTAAAGAAAATTCGCATCAACTATAAAACTGCAGAAATTTTTTTTGAATAACTGTGATACAATACAAATGCAAAACAAATAATAAAAATAAAAATACAAATACAAATAATATGCTTTGAGAATTACATTTCTATAGAAGTTAAATTTATTACTTTGAATGATGCATTGAAATCAATATAGAAGAAGTCTTTCGCTTTGCTGAGTTTGTTGGGCTCCTTGAGTCTTTTAATGGTATACCTGAAATGTGATGAAAACATTGATCCAAAGATTGCGGGAAAATTCTCTGCATGATCTGACGCCTTACTATGAAGAAGATAAGAGTATAAGCGCCCATAATTTATACTCCTTAATTCAAAGCCTCTTCCTTACTGCAAAGAACACAATGAGAATTTGAATTAATATTGTGATGGTGCTAAATGTAAGAAAGTGCTCTGTGTAAGTTGTGCACTATTCTTTCATGATGTTCATGACCAACGAACAGTTCAGCAGCCGAAATATTGACGAACGACATTCCAAAAAATTTAGAAATTATAAAGACACAAATTATAAAGTTGAGATCTAATCCTAGCAAAATAGAATTAGAGATTAATGAGAAATTTAAGGAAATTGATTTGCTTGCATGGAAAAGACTTGGAATTATCATTAATGAATTCAAATAATCTTATCATAAACTGGCTAAGGCTATGAACAAAGAGCAACCTAAACCTTTTGGAAAAGTTAGAAACAATGTAGTAAAATTGGAGAAATCAGAAAAGAATATGTCGCATTTTATAGAGCATATTTTGAGGAATCATGATAAAATTATTTTTTGATGTCAATGATATTCATACACTCCTAGACAATGAGGTGAATTGATAATTCGTGGAAATTGAAAAATTCAAGTACACATGATGAATTTAAAATAGGAGAGCATGCAGAAATTAATGAGGAAAACAATAGAATTTCGATAAAAGTGAAAAATGCATTTTACCTCAAATATAAGCAACTCATTTACCAAGTGAATTAATATTGCTTAGTATTTTGTGATGAAATATATTTACAAAGTATAGCAAAAAACAAATTCTTTATTAGTAAGCCTTTAAATAGTCGAAGCACTGAAAAATTTATAATAGAAATTCGCTAAGCTTTTTTTATATCATAACTGCTCACATACACACTTAGCAGTACGGCACCCTTCTTAAGTTTATCCTATTTTGAGAAATAGAAATAGACAGTAAATTAGCTGAATGAACACCATTTCTTATTCCATTTTGTAATTTTAACGAAATTTTAAAAACTTTTTTGAGTGCTTGTTTTATTATATATCTACAGTAGTAATTTGTTGAGCTTTTTCTAAAAATATATTTTTGTACTGTCATATACCAAAGTGGAAGAAAATAGTACATGTTGAGGTTAGCTTTGAACTCTGAGATAGATACTGACAAACAAACACTGAGAGGAACACTATTTCAAATTCGTCGTCAGATACAGCAAAGGGAACATTAAGAGTGAACATGCTAACAAGTCGTACACATCACCACCAATTTCGCAAATTGTGAACAAAACTCGGATATTATATGGTGCTATATAGTGTGCTGTCTTCCAGACAGCTAGAGCGATCTCTTAGATAATGCGAAAGCGCAGTGAAGATGCTCTAGAATAAAGATGGAAGTGGGCCGGGTCAAAAAAGGGCAAGGTGATGCGGGGCTTGTCAGGGCGGGTATGGGGCAAGATTTTTCAAGAGTGAGTACCCATGGGGGAAAGTGGGGCGAAATACTTTTTAGTTAAGAGAGTTTTAAATAAGCAATTACCAATTTTGGAGAATGTAAAAGTATTTTTCTACATCAAAGTTCCCTGCTTAAAAAATTCAAAATTCGATTTACTTGAAATTTAGTCGCATTTTGCAAAATTAATTACCGGGCATTTTTATCTCTTGGTGAAATTTGATTCTATTCAATAATATCAGCAATATCATTTTGATCTGATTTGTAGTCAATAGGGTTTGCAATTATATTGTCCTTGCATAAATATATTACATAAAATATTAGCTTTACAAAAAGATGTATAGATTTAAAATTAAATTACATTTTGATAATAATAATGTTATTAATAAGCAATGGCTTATTAGATTCCTTTTGGTAATAATAGTAGAGATAACATTTAAAAAAATGATCCTGTATTTTTTAGGAAGCAAGACTCAAAATATTTGAGTCTTTGTGTAGTGAGCGCAATGAAGATTGTCATAGAACATATATGGAGCAATAAAATATCGTAAGTAGTTTTGGAGCACAATTTTTTAGTAACACGTGGAAATGGAGCAGGGCAAAAATTCGGTGGGATGCGGCAGGGCAGGACAGTTCACAAAATTCCGCCCCATTTCTATCTCTGCTTTAGAAGAGAGTAAATATGTTCCCATGGCTTGCACTCTATCACAAAATGAGTGGCACAATTTTTTTTCTGTTTGCACTCAGCGTACAAGCACATGTATATCAGTTAAACCAACAAGCATTCCACGATGTGAGTCAATAGATTAACATAATAAGGCATGCGCCAGGCATTTTGCTTGTCATCAGAAATATATTCTCTGGTTTGCGAAATTCTTTGCAAGGCAGACTTTGCCTTCTTACGTAACATAGTGACTTCTTCTTTATGTGAGGGAGTACTGCCAAAAGTAAATCCAAGATTGTGAATTACTGCCTAGGACTGTAGGACGGAATCTTGCACTTGAAGTTGAACTTATACAGAATTACCATGAGAAGAAAAACCAAAATTTCCACAAGAATTGGAATATTTTCGTCATTTAGTCTACACTGTAGATGAGAATTTAAGTAATATACGTTCTAGACGCAATGAAATTCATCTGTTTTAATTTAAGGTTAGGCTTGCATATAAAAACGCGATTGTCCCATGTCAATTTCATTTCCACAGCTATTTTAAAACATCATATTTTTCAATTAATTTCTACATCTTTAAAGAAACACTTAGGGGTAGTGCTTATCCAGACAATCGAAACTGCCAAGATTTACAAGTAATTACAGTTAAATTGCAAAAAAAAATTATAAGACATCAACAAAATTATAAGTATCTTATAAGTAGTTTATAAGTAATGTTATTTAAAATTAAGTAACTTATAAGTTTTTCAATGTACAACTTATACATTAATTTTGTAATAAAGATATATACTAAGCTTATAAACATAAATCAATTTTATTCAACTTACATGAGAACTTTGTTTTGGACGATCGTAACCAGTTTTATAAGGTAAATTTTGCAACAAATGTTGAAGGCCATCTTGTGTTGGAGAATGTTATCAATAGTTGATTTTCACTATGGATGCATTTCACTATTATTGGTCTCTTCACGTATATGTCAAATAGCCTATAATAAACTAGTAACTTTAAATTTTGAATTACAAATTGATATCAATATGATTAAATGTATGTTTTAGCGAAAGCATAATCGATAACTAGATACACCACCTATTATATGTATAGTTTGTTAATTTTATTTTATTACAAACGTTAAAGTTAGTGAGTTGTTCAAAGAGTATAATTTTGAAGACATTTTTCAAAAACTTGATGAAAGCCTTAATCTTAATGAAACTAACTCATCAGCTTTGCATTTGAGTAACTCCAGCTCTAGCAGTTCATCAAAAGTTATTGATGAAACCTTAATCTCTAGTTTTTCGGAAATTACTGTAGTTGAATTCTTATCAACATTAAATGAAATGGCTTACAAGCATTCATTAAGCAATGAAAGTGTTAAGATATACTATCTCTTGTTAAGTCGTGTTTACCATTCGAAAACAATTGCCCTTCTTATTACTCTTTTAGGAAAAACTCAAATGTCAATTTGCTAAGCAAATCAAACTTTTTCAGTTCTGATGATATAGAATATTGCGTTCTTGAAGTTAATGCGTTATTAAAAGAAATAGTTTTTCGAAATTTTAATCAACTCATTTTACATCACTACATTGTTAATTCTAAAGCAGAAAGAGTATATTATTTAAAATTATCATTAAATACTGACGATATTCGTGTTTTAAAATCTAGAAGAAATTCATTGTGGCCAGTGTGGATTCAAATATTAGACTTACAATCTGTTTTTCATATTGCAATACAGTTCATGCGACGGCAAGTTTCGGAATGAAGAGGCCCGATTGGACTCTTTTATTACCAAAAGTTGTTGGTTCACTTCTAAATGTTAAAGAATTTGGCATTCAACTATATATTCAGAATATATCATATAGATTTAAATTTAAAGTGCAAATGTTAGTTGTCGATCTACCAGCTAGAGCTTCTATTCTTAATATGAAGCAATTTAATGGAAAATATGGGTGTACGTTTTGCTTGAGTGAAGGTTTAGTTGACAATAATCGTCGAATTTATCCGTTCAAGCTTTATATTAATAGGACTTGTCAAGATTACATGCAATGCACTGAGTATTTTGATGAAAACAATGAAGAAAAACATAGTTAAAAAGAATCGCAATGATTTCTTTATTCCTGACAATGTTACAACGGATTCAATGCATTTCGTCTTTATTGGAGTCTCCCTGACAACTAGTTCATTGCATTTTAAAGATTCTGTATAACGCACAAACGTGTAATACAAAAAGACTTTAAAATATTTGCTTTGCTCCTCCAAAAATGTCTACACGTTTGCGTGGTTTTAATAAAGTCATGCATTGGAAGGCCATTGAATTTAAAACATTTCTTTTGTATTGGGGAATTCATGTGTTGTTCCAATAAATTATCATATTCATTTATCTTTGCTGTCATTAGCCATTATGATACTTTCTAGAACTTCATCTGAGGAAATGTTGATGAAAGCAGATGTAATGATTCAACATTTTTGTAGAGTACTTCCTGATTTGTATGGAATTCCCTCTCAGACATATAATGTGCATTCCTTGAGACATTTATTTGATCAATGTAAAGCCTTTGGTCCACTCCCACTTCGTTTGAGTCTGCAAATTATCATTTAATTAGAAGTATATCTAGCTCATGAGAAGTCTTTAAGCAAGCAATTTTTCGATATTTGCATCAGTTTATTTTACAAAGTAAACCCCAAGGTTGTTCTAAACCTGTATGCACTGAAATTTCTGAAGCTTGTGTATCCATATTAAAATCGCATTCCGTAATGCCAGTTATTGGAAACCAATATAATTGTTTTCAAGGTTGGACGAAAATTTCGCCATTTGTTATAGTTAGGCCTTCAACTTACAATCGCCCTTGTATTGTGAGATATTCAATGCAGGATGAGGAAAAAAGGGGATTTGTTATGAAAATAATTCTTCATGATTGTAAAAAGGTACTTTATTTACTTATTTCGAAATTTTATTATGCAATTTAGATCATTCTTATACGACCGATTTCTTTGAAGATTTTTTCAGGGAATGATATTCCTTCAACAGAATTTTTATCATTGGGAATTCGTCCATCAGAGTTTATAGCAACCAATCATTTTATTATGGATGAAGAATATTTCAATGATGCAATAGATTGTGTGAAGGATGTCGCTTTAATTCTTTCTAATTGTATTGTTTTGAAATTTCCCAACCATACTGTAATAAGCGATTTTGAAGACTATTTTGAGCATGATTAGCTAATGTGTTCTTTAAATTCTAATACACAATTCCCATATTGTTTTTTGTA
>CABFPE010000127.1:525082-542406 GCA_900660155.1 Hofstenia miamia | reverse complement strand
TATATATATATAGGCATTCATACAACTAGACCATTGGTGAAAAGGAGTTATTTTAAAAATTTTACAACCGTCCATATCATGCTGTTGAAGCACATGCTTTTAAAGTATTTTGAAACTATACAATAAAAAAGAAAAACCAATTACATTGTTACAATAAATTAACGAAACATCATTAAATATTAACATTTTTATCACTACCAGCGTAAGTGTTCATTACTGAAATTACTAAGGAACGCTTTGTTAACAAATATAAACTTTTAAGGAAAAAATGGTTACTTTTGTGACAAGAGAATAAATTTGTTTTTAATATAAATGAAATAATGCACCACAAATGCATTTGGAAGTTATTAGTGCCCTATGTTTAAGCTGAACACAGGTTTGTAACAGATTGCAAAATTTCCAAGGCAACAGTGCTGAATGCATTTTATTCTAAAAGCAAGTAAGTAACTTTTGCTTAACACATTTCAAGAGAATGTCAAATTATCTGGAACAGTTAAGTTGTTTCCACTCTTTTTGCAAACAATGCATTAAGAGCTATGCAAAAAACCAAAATACTATTAATTTTCCAGTATGTCAAAAACCAACAGAGGTCGAATCAATAACAACTGACATTCGCATTGCTGATATTTTTGAGCTGCTTGAGTTTTTTAAAAGTGAAACTGAAGAGCCTTTTAAATATTGCCATCTTTGTGATGACGTCACTGAACCAATAGAAGTTCATTTATGTGAAGATTGCAGGAAAGTTCTATGCATGAACTGTCGCCTTAAGCATGAAAAAAGTAAGACAACAAAGATCCATAATGTATACGCCTTAAGTTCAACACCTATTCCTTACTGCAAATGCAAAGATCATAATAACAAAGTGAAATACTATTGTGATGATCCCCAATGTAAGAACTTGCGCTGTAAAAGATGTGCATTAATCTATAATGATGGTTATGATAAACTAACGATTTTCCAAGAAGCAAAAATATTGACAGACAACTTTCCAAAGAATGTTGAAATTATAAAGTCACAGATTGAAAACTTAAAATCTTACATTGACTACTCTAGGAATATTGAATTAGAGATTAAGGAGAAATTTAAGGAAATTGATATGTTTGCTTGTAAAGGACGCGACTTTATCATTAAGGAGGCCAATGAAGCTTATCAGAAACAGGCTAAGGCTATGAACAAAGAGCAGTCAAAACTTATTGGCAAAGTTAGAAACAATGTAGTAAAATTGGTGAAAGTTGGAATGAATCGGTCACATTTTATAGAGCATACAGTGAGTAATCATGAAAAAAAGTCATTTCTTGATGTCAATGAAATTCATAGTGAAATGAACAATCTCTTGGAAAGTGAAATTAATTTTCAAACAGTGAAAATTGAAAACTTAGAATTAATTTCAAATATGTCTGTCGAAAAGAAAATACGTGAGCAAGTCCATTCCTTATTTGGTAATCTAAAAGCAGAAATCATTGAAAAAAGCAATACAATTCTGATTAAAAAGAAGAGTGCATTATATTGTGAAAAATATACAAAACCTCAAATATTAGCAAGATATCCAGGTGAAGGAGAATTGTGCAATGTTTTGTATGATAAGAAGTGTGATGAGATTTATTCACTAATTCATGAAAACCACAATTGCTTTATTACTAAAACTTCAAGTGGTAACACTACAAAACTTAGCATTGAAATCGACTCATATTACGGCAGCTTATCGCAGTTACCCAGTGGTAACTTACTAGTATTTATTTATTCTATTCATACTCCTTCTTCACATCTAATAGAAGTTGACAGTGAGTTAACTATGTCAAAACCGTTTCACATTTCATTTTGTGATGTTACCGCAATTTCTCACATTTGTTCAAGTCCTTGTAGGAATTTTGTTATATTTGCATCTTTAGAATTGTCTAGTTTTTTTAAATACTCAATAGAATCACAATCATTTGATAAAGCAAAGTTACCACAAAATACAAGGAAATATTGTCAATTAGTCTAAATGAAAATTTAGATCATATCGCTTTTAATTGTCTTCATCAAATTCATTTGTTTTCATTTAAAGATCAAACAGTTTTACGTTCATTTGGTGGACCAGTGTATTTATGTCGTAGAAGAGTTGCATTTCTATCTCAAAATGTTCTGATAGCGGGGAATCATAATTCTCTAACAATATTTGACGTAACCAACGGAAACCAACTGAGAAAAGTCGATAAGATATCTGAAGAACAACAGAAAGAATATGAAATACAAAGATTCCCGGAACATATATCTGCAGCAAATCATTCATTGTTGATTTTTAATCAAGGCAGTGAAATATTTAAACTCAAACTTTAATGAATTCAATGAAAGTTACAAACTAGTTTTCTAAATAAATATATTTGGTGAATGAGCATTTATAGAGTTTTGTACAATAAAGTTTCCTAATTTGAATCTAAAGTTTTCCAAATGTTTGTGGAAATGAGAGTCAAGAGATGACAAAATATTCCTTGCATTTTCAATTAATGAAATTTTTGTAAAATACTGCATTAAAAGAATGAGAAAGTTATGCTAGTTGAAGATAAATTAATGATTTAAAGGCTTTATTATGAAAATCTCCAAAATAACACTTGGGTAAAGTATCAAAACATATGAACGATCATACCTTAAATTATTGCACGTTTAGTAACATATTTAAATAACGCCCTTAGTTGAAAATCATGCATTTGTGCATAGTTTTCAATGCATAGCTTAATGATTTACGAATACTTTTCTCAAAATGTTGCCAAGAGGGTAGCACTGAGCAAGTAAACCTCAAACCTATTGAGATGGCAAATGGAATTTCGGCAGTACCAATTGGCAAATGGTGCACACCAGTTAGGACCAAAACGGAGTTTCATGCAAGCTTTAATTCCGCGTGATTAAGAATTTGCCCGGTGATGTATTGGTTGGTATTAATTTTCTTGGTAGGTTTGCAAAAGTTGTGATGCATTTTGATGGTGGTAATGAAGATCTTTCTCTTATGACCGTGGACAACAACCAGAGTTCAAACTCTCCTGTGAAAAACACGGAACTGACACCTGATCAGGTGAAACCCAAGCTGACGAATTTACATACATTTTTAATCAACGATTTAAAACGTCTAAATTAAAGTATTTTGATCCTCCCCAGATCATTAATCTGAAAGACGGTGCTGAAGTTAACGCAAATTGGGCTAAGCCACCGACATCATCAATACCGATCCCATCACGAACTCAAGAACTGGTTTGGCATCAAGAAAAAAGGACAACATCATATCATCCGCAAGGGAACTCGTTGTGGAACGATTTCATCGAACTCTGTAGACCAAAATCAAGCTCTGGTTGAAAGGATCCGGTAAATCCGCTGCATATTAGTTGGAAGGGTTGCCTGTTGTTTTGCGAGAATTTAGGCGAACAATACATTCTTCAGCTGGCTATTTGCCAAACGAACTTATGTTTTCCTCTCCACAATCAAAATTAGAGATACCAAAGAAGAAAATTTCTCATTCAATTCAAAGAAGTGCTGTACGACATCCTTCTTCTTCGTGGCAACCAACAATTGGAGTTACAGTATTTATCCGCTCCCCATTACCATTTGCAAATGACACCCTCCATCTCATGAAAAAGGCGCTGTAACAAGATTTATTTCGCCCCAATTTGTCATGGTTGGTGGTAAAATGGTGTCTTCTAGCAGGTTGGCTCCTTGTCCTTCTTCGCTCCCAGAAACTCCAATCGCCAAAAAATCTGTGACATTGGAAGATAGCTTTGAAGTTGAAGATGCATCTGATGACAATGTTGTTGCGGATGAGCCTTCTCATAGGTATCCTCGTCGTGTTCACAATTTAACACAACAATACGGGTTTCGTATACCCACGACTAATATAAACTGAATGGGTAAATGTGTAGCCGCCATTTTCAAAATTATTCAACATGATTAATTAGTTAGTTGCTATTATATTGACTAGCAGGTTGTAAACGATTTGTAGAAAACTCATTTGAAATAAAACTGTCATCTTTTACACTATGCTTTTATGTTAAGTTCCTCGAAAAAATTAAGAAATGTATAAAAAAATTGATTTTTGAATGATTTGTTTAGTTATGCACATTGATAAGACATAGTTTATTATAATATCTCAATTGTTTTTCAAAAATATAACAATAACAAATTCATCCAAAAAGTAGTCAAAATAGAGCAATTGATATTTCTGTGAATATTTTTTATCTAAACCTAGACATGATCAAATAGTGTTACTCAAATAATAAGCAACTACAATGATCCAGATTTTGAGAGTATCACATTTTCGTTTTTCAAATATAAAAGTTTTCTATATTTAAATTTCTTATTCCACAATATTAGTATATACAAACTGCATTTGTTTCTCAAACTTTTACAAGGCCCAGTAGTTGGATTAACATTATTTACATTTATTTGAAAACAACTTTTTTAAATATTGATACATTTAATAACATATTTCAATAGGTCTTTCGAATTGCACCAAATTTTAATTGTCTGAAAGCTATTGAATTTTTTGCATTATTGTGAACATAAATATTAAGATAAATCGGTTCAATTGATTAACAAATTTTTACAACCACAGTTCTTGCATTGAAGTCATTTGCATTTATTATTCTGAAACATCCCAATAAGTAAACGATACTTGCTTAACTTGACCAGGACAAACTGCAAAATTTTTTGAAATCATATAGTTTTAAAATTTTGTAGAATGAAGCCTTTCTAGTATCTTTTAGCCCATAATGAAAACCACAAAAATCAATATTTAAAGGGTTGAGGATTTTCGGCATTAATCTTAGTTATTGTAAGCCTTCTTCAATCCAAGAACCCGAAATTCCAGCTGCGTTTCACATGAATATGCCCGAAACCGGATGTTTTAAACTGTAAGTGAAAAGAACGTTGTTACACACACTCTACATTTAATCTTTTGGGATACAAGTGTATCTAAAATCATAACTTCTTTCATGACCTCCTGCTATAACTTTTACAAATGATCTTCACCTTCTCTCTTAGAACAAAAACAGCTCAAAGAAAAGTTGTGGACAAATATGGTACTTAGGTGAGGAACTGCTAGGGCTATCATTTTTTCACAGTGACTTGGATGTTTAATGAACATGAGATGCGCCGGACCAATAAGAAAATCTTGCAAGTGACATTCAAGTATATAAATTACAGCATCCATATGTCTCTGATAACAAATTAAAAAGTTTTTCAGCATTCATGGAATACCCGAACATTTCTTTCAGAAAAACCTCAATGCATGAGTGCTGGCTATTAACTAATTCTGCTTTCATGCAGTTACTTTATTTAAGTTATTTTGTTATCAATTCAAAGAAATATAACATAAGCAAATTTTATGACGTCTCTCAGTTGAATCACGTTACACTTAAACTTGGTAGTTTGAGTTTTACTCTCAATAACTCGATCGAATAAGCTCGACGCATAAAAACTCGTTCTTGATTAGTGAATCTTGGTTATTGGGGGCCTTAAACTAGTCCTTTTTGATGCAGAAATAAGTGTATTTCCACGTTTCAAATGGATGTGTCTTGGTCAACTGGCAGCCGAGTAGATGGGTCAGCTGAACTACTGGGTTATATTTAAATAATGAGTGACATAAATAATTTTCACAAATAGGCATTTCTCAATAGAGTCAAGATCAGTATCACTCAAACATTGAATTGCACCAAACCAATGCCATGCGTGCCCTAAATCCCAAAAAACACTTTTTATTGCAGGAAAGTTGAATTTTGTTTGAACTTGTTATAAACATGTTACATATTGAATCTCTAACCAAAATTTAGTTAGTATTCAACAACAGCTACAGCTAAAGTAGGAAAATTGGTATGTATTTATAATTATATTTTTGTGCTAAGTACATGAAAACTAAGAAATTATGTTTGCTGATAAGGAAAAATAATTTTAGTTACGCATACTCAAATCAAAGCAAGAAAATTTATGCAAAATATCAGCATTAACTTAAAATTTTTTGAAAATTCTGAAAAAACTCCACCTTACTTTATAATCTTTCTATTCAAAATTGAAATGATAAAATTAAATTGATATTGGATAAAATTATGACCAAATTGCTGAAGAATATAAGGGATTTTACTAAAACAATTGAACATGCTGAATAAATTTCACAGTCAATATCGGAGTTTTTGAGCACCTGGTTCAATCTTATTTCACACGTAAGAATAAGTTTTAACGCAAATCTTCATAATTGCTTAAATACCTCCATGTGAAAAGCTTTCAACATTTCATAACAGGAATGGAATAAATTGTTCAAAAATATAAAAAAATCTATTTGTTGCGTAAGATTAACTCTAGTGGAAAGGGTCTTAAGGACCGTAACTGCTATACAAACATTAGTAAAATTAAAACCTTTATTTATCCGAGTTGATGCTGTAATTCGATTATATAATTGAATAACAGGCCGAGAGTGCTCCAAATATGGTCTCTACTAAACAGATACAAAATAAACTTAGCATAAGCCTAGACCCCAACTGTTATAATTCTTAACATAATTACTGTAAGAAAACTTAAGCAACACAAAAAATCCAGGTCTGGATAATATAACTTCTTACATTCTAAAGATATTTTGATGATGAATGTATAAATCTCAGTTTCAAATTATAATTTATAATTGAACAAATACTTCCCATTTAGAACTGTAAAACTGCTTTTTGGAAATTCAAAAATTTAATTTTCTATGATGAGTTCCACAATTTGAGGGATGCATAGATCCATTTGCCACTTCTATGACTTCCAACCAACAAATTTCTACGATATTTATCAATGCACTAATTTTCTTACTCGTTATCACATATCCAAAGTTTCATGGAGCTTGGACGATTTTTTCTTGCATTTTGAAGCTGTATCACTTTTGATACAACCGTGTAATTATAATGATAAATGTAAAATTGAATTTTAGATTCTCAAAAATTTAAAGTTACACTTCCTAATTTTAGTTATAAATATTGCTTGCTATAAAGAAAACAGCTACATGTATAAATGAAACATATATCTAATTTCAATGAGATTAGCTGGTACACGCATCCAAAATTTACAAACCTTTAGCAATTTTTTCCAATTTTATAACTATTTCTGAAATTCTAAAAATTGCTCAATCATTTTTATCTTTCATTATTGTGACCGAAACTTCTAAAGCCCCTAAATATTATTTGAATTGAGTTAATGTAGCTTACTTGTTTTTCAATGTCATACATCCAGTGCCCATTAAAAGTATTTTCATATTGCTTGATGTGTTGTCAATTATAGAGTCCAACACAAAAAACTAAGTACAACAATAAATTCACAAAACATTTTAATGCAAATGCACAGCACGTGAACGTTTGAAACTAAATGTTTTTGTTAAAACCTTGTTAAAATGGCACAATGACTGACTAGTGAATACTTTCCTCCTTTTTGAAGTGGAGTAGTTCTGAAGAATAGCTACGCTAAATTAACAGTACCAAGCTTTTTAAATTATTTGCTTAAGTCTCTGATTACTATTTTGGCGCTGTTTCTGAACTTTGCACTCTTTAAATTACCTCCGAGGTTTTCTATGGAGTTGCAGTCCGTACTTTGACAAACACATTTGAGGCTGCATGTGGACTTCATTTTTCTTTATTTTAGTCCTTGCTGATCTATGACGATTAATGGTGTGTGGTAAACATTCTAGTAGATGTAGACATAACTTCTCTTCCTAGAACTTTTGCGTATTGGGCATCAAGACGCATTCATCTTCTCACTTGGTTCAAGAAAACAGAGTCTCACAACACCTTTATGGAAACCCACCTCAAATAGCATTCTTGGGCACTTTTCTTAAAAAGAGCCTCAAGTATTGGCGCAAGAATCGTTAGTGAATAGCATAAAAACCTTCACTTAATTAGTCAATCACTGATGAATACTATTTTAATCACTGTGCAAAATTTATTTCAAGAAAAGATTCAGTTTTAAAGATATGCACTTCGTTCAATAGCTACTGATAATAACGTACTTTAAATCGACTGCAATTCGCCCAGTGCTCCGTACATGACGATATGGTTGTTAAAAGCTGATTCAACTCTGTATTTTTGCCACAATATTTAAATTTAAATTTGGTACACATGCATAAATTATATTAAAATGAAACATGATTCTTCAAACAGATTTTGACACATACCCATGCAACCTTTTCTTTTACAAATGTCAGTAGAGAAAACGTAATAAGAGAAAACAAAAAAGTTTTGGTGAAAACTTCTTGTAGATCTACTTATTTTTTATGTCTGATTGAAGTTAAGAAATTCGATGCTGAAATTATAAATGAATTGAAAAACGAGTTGAGAAATTTCCTCAAAACGGGACTTATTTATGACATTATAGCTGTAAAATTCAATCTCTCAGTGAATTCAACAATACGTCTTGATTGAGTTTTTGACGTTGTTGGTTGTAATGACAGTTTAACTATGCATGTAAAATAGCATTTTTGTAGGTGTTTTAATAAAATAACATTTAGATACGGGTATAACACAGACAAGTCAATGGGCCTATATTTTAAAGAAGGGCCAAATATTGCTTTTGCAATCAATTTCTTTTTGAGGAAATCATTTAATCGAAAAAAGGTCAGATCTCATTTGCCTAGCAGTTGATCATAATTTGTTAGGGTCTTTCAATCTTTTTTGTAAAATTTTTCTATCGCGGTGAAATATTTTGATTTACCAGATCAGTGATTGGAAGCTTTTTATTTCAAATTGAGGCAAATTTCAAAAGAAAGCCAATATTTTCTAGATATTAGCCAAAGTTTTACTTTGATTACTTTGATTAATAGATTTTATTGCAATCTAGAAATATATTACATTCCTTAACTAAAACACTGGCTTAACTAAAAGTTTGAAGTGTATGAAAAAATCTTTAAGCCATTTTAAAAGTTCAGCACTTGTTATCTTATCTTCACCCTATTTGAACAGGAAAACACCTCTTTATTATTGTGGGAGGGCAGAATGTTCTTATAATGAATTAAATGCTGGAATTGGGCCGAAATTTTTGGTCGAAGCCCGACCGGCCCATGTCTAAGTACAAGTTATTCTGCCCAAGCTCGACCCGACCCAAATAACTTTTCTTTTACTAAAACGATGGTGTCCTGTGCCTCCTAGGGTGTGTAACAATTTTGCTACTATAATTTAAATTAGTTTTATGCTAAGCAATAAACAATTAATAATCTGCAAGACATGCAATGATGAAATTACAAATAAATGTAATGTTCTTATGTTCAAATGCAACATAGCACTTTACATAATGAGAATTTTACTGGAATTTCTTCAACAGCCTGTAAATCTCTTATACAATATTGTAAACATTTTATTATATTTGTACTAACTGTGTTGAAAATAAAATGGTGAGTGAATGCGCCTCATTGATATCAAAACCACTCTCTATAGACATTGAAAGACTTTCTGAAGTAAATTCAAAGTTAATTAATGACTTCAATGAAACACTGAAAGAACAACGCAAGTTAATACATGATTCAAAAGCTACATTAAAACGATATCTCAATAATTTCTTTGCTTCTTCCTCTTCATCCATTGTAAATATATCCTCTACCCCTGCACTTAAAGGCACACTATACCCTCAGCGGATTGATGAATCAAATGAACGCCTTTCTGACTCACAACTAATTAATGAAATTACCAAAACAAACAAAGTCTTGTCTTTCCTCAATGGTAAAGAAGTTGAAATTGTCAACTTTTTTCATGTTGGTCCAAAAAGAGTTAATTCTACAAGGGTCTTAATTGTTGATTTATGAAATGAGTGGAATGAAAGGCTAATTCTATCTAAATGCTATAAGGTAAAAGGGTCACAATTCAACATTATTATCCTTCCTGAGTTAAGACCCTCTGATCGGGATATTGAGAAAAAATTATTGAAAAAACGATATGTTATGATCAATATTGATGTATTCCAAAGTCTGAATTACAAATCCGAAATCTCAAGTTTTATCATTGGCATTCTGAGGTGTCCTTTTGAATAAATCTATCAAATAACAACAAAAACTTTTTACATCCCCAATGTTCTGAAATTGCTTTAACTAGTTAATCTCTTTTTACCTGTAATCATGAACTTTCGATTCTATTTTTAAATATTTAAAGCATGATCAACCTTCAATGGCGTATGGCTTTGTTCTTCTATGCTACTGTTTTGATTCATCAGTTTTGTGTATAACCGAAACCTGGATTGGAGAAACTTTTTCTGACAATTTACTACTACTGTTTGAAAAATTACTTTTTGATCAAATTTACAGTTTTGTACGCTACAAACTTAATAATAAACAATTAGGTTTCATTAAGGTTTTCTCTACAGTCACCCAACTCCTATTATTTTTAGATCATATATACAAATTATATGAAGATTCTCAGTTTTGTTACGTACTTCACTTTGATTTTCATAAAGCGCTTGACTCATTCCGACATGGACTTTTTACAAATATTTAATTCTGACTTCCTTCATGTATTCAATCATCTTGCAGTTCATCAGTCCAAAAATGATTTTTGTTGACTGTTTAATATATTTGTAGACCTGTGTTAAGGTAATAAATCTATTTAATAGTAATAATAAGCACAAGACTATTTGATTGTTTTTATTATTTCGAAGACTTCAAGTGATTTTTTTTCATTTATGTCAACTTCAAATTAAATCATTAGGAACAAACCCGGCCCTGACGAAATTGCCATTGCAAAATCCGACCCAACCCCAGCCCAAATCACACACTCCAGGACGCTGAATCGAACAGAAAATGTAGCATCTAGTCCAAATTATTTTCTTATATCTATGTACACACTAAGAAATAACTTGCATTCTTCATGCATTTTTAATAAAATTTGCATATATAAATTTGAACAAATTGTGCGAAAAAACATATAGTTACATTTTATGCACGCAGTCTGCTTCTTGATTAGACTTCAGATTTTAGTGAGTCTTTCAATAGTTAAATTTTTCAATCAATTTTGATGTTTTTACTCAAGAAATCCCACAAGTTTTGACTCAATTCTAAATCAATATCTAGAGATATAATTTTACATGCGACATACACAAATAAATTTCTCAGCCAATCAAAATTGAAGCGCATTTGTTGCAATAGTTTACCACTACCTACGTATAATCACTAATTTTATCATATTAGAAGCGTATTTTAAGCTGTCAAAAAGAAAAATATACTCTGGAATGCATAAAGTGGATAATGGTCGTCATGACAAACAATTCTGTTTATGAAAAGGCCCGAAAAATCTGAATGAATTGGATTTTTGGCTGAATTTTTAGTCAAATTTAAATTAATTTTTCAATCCAAATTTGCTATTTTTCACTGAATTGACTCCGAAACATACGTAGCTGCAAATCAAAAATTTTGGAGGATAAAATATGGATGCATTTATATTTTATGCAAGGGCATCTTGGACTTCCGACGCCTATGATATATACTCTCAAATTTAAAATTGGAAGCATGTATTTCATAAAGAAAGAATAGTTTCCAATACATTTTACTCAGACGAATCAATGCTAGACGTCTATTAAATTTCTTGAAATCAAGTGCACCTAAGATATTTTGAGTTTTGATTTGAAAAAACTCTACTTATTTCAAACAATTCTCTGTGAAAGAAGGGCAGCA
Organism: Hofstenia miamia; assembly: GCA_900660155.1. Taxonomy (NCBI): domain Eukaryota; kingdom Metazoa; phylum Xenacoelomorpha; order Acoela; family Hofsteniidae; genus Hofstenia; species Hofstenia miamia. Next base: position 530,771 of record CABFPE010000127.1, on the reverse strand, counting down.
ACATCACTTTTCCCCCGCTTGTGGCGTCCACGATTACATTTTATAATAAATTGAATTGAGGTTTTGCTGTTTCATAATTTCATTTTCATTATTCTATTTTAAAATTTTAATTCTTGTAATAATTTTATAATGGCATGAATTGTCAATCACTGCCAAAAAAACAAGAAGCACATGATTTAAATGAACAAAGAAATAATTAAATAAACTCAAACTATGAATATCTCTTCTTTCTGCTATTGCATGTGAACCAGAAACAATCACAATCAAACCTAGGCAAGAAAAACCGTTTTAAAAGAAGGCTTACCAAAATACGCAAATGTGTTCTTGAAATACAAATTGAGGAATTTGGAAATGGTAAAACACAAGTTACACATAGAAAATGACAACAAATATTCAAAGTTGCACAACATGGGATCATAAATGGCATACATATTCTGGAATGATCAAGCTAAAAAATGATTTCAGCAAAAATAATAGAGAATAGGATAATTAGTAAGGACAAAGCAATTTCAAGCTATTTAAATATCTGCTTTGGTTAACTTTGCTATAAGTAACTTTGGCTTCCTCCTAAATTACATTCAGGTTAACTGAGAATTTAAATTCCATTAAGAAATTCAATTCACCTTTTAGTGACACATTTTGTAAAATTTCTAGCTCACTCTTAAACAAATGATTTTTAGTTATCAGCCGGCATATAACACGGCACTTGTAGAAACCTAAAAGTCTTCTGGCATGTTATCATCATAGCCTGATTTGATACATTAGTGAAGGCTGATATTGGCTTAGAATGTGTTAAATACTAAACATAACCATGGTATTTAATGTGTGGGGAATTCTTAAGCAGTTTACCATGTGAAAAATATTTTTAGGTTTTATGGTTTTCGCTTCCCAGCCATATTTTATAACAATTAATGGCACTTGCACTCAGCTAGAATTTCGCCATTTGTAATGCATACTAGGACTTGTGTTAGCTGGCATCTCTCTATAACTTTTAATACATATGAGGTCATTTTGCTGTCCATTTCGCTGTTAGTAAGAAGGGCAATTAACTGTAAGTCAAAACAGTTTCCTCATCATAGCGTCCTTTTTCATGAAAAAACATACTTAGACTCAAGCAACTTATCCAGTTGTTAGTAATTGGGACAGTTGCTTAAGAACTGCATTATATTCAACTAATGATTTCATAATGCCAAACCAATTCTAAAAAACTTCCCGAATCCAGAATCTAAGGCTAAGTTTAGATTATGTTATTGGTCACGTCTAATCACCTGATGTAATAAGTTATGTGACGTGATTTCGTAACTGCTCTTGCTACCAATCACACAGTTTAATTTCGAATTTGAAATGAATTAGATAGCTACAACATTTACTGAAATCAATTTTTCCATATGGTAAAAGTTTTTTGAACAAAATGAAGCAACAATAGTTAGGCAGTCGCGTTATACACCTGACTTAAACCTGTGTGATATTTTTCTTTTTTAGAAACATAAAGCATATCTTAAGAGTGTTACTATTTTTTTGACATGGCTGCAGCAGTCAAGAACTGTATGGATCAGCGTCTGCCATTACAGCTACAAGAACAAATTTAAAAGCTAGAATTGCTTGTAAGTTATGATAATTTGTATTGGATATAAACTGTGAAAACTATAATTTTTAAATGTGTTATATTCTTTTTTACCATGGCAACAAAACGTTTGCTACAATGCCTAATATTAAATGAATTACAAAACAAAATTTGAAAAATTTCGAACAAAGTCGAAAAATTTTTGTTGATACGAATTTAAGTAATAAATTCTTAAGAATACAAATAGAAAACGATTTATCATTATACGTGGCAATTATGCATTACAGTTTGAATTCTGAGTGAAATATCATATTCACTTGAAGCCTATTGCATGTCAAATCAAATGGTTAAAGAGACATATGATTCTATTCAAATTACACTAATTGTATACCATTATCAAACATTCTTATTATTATTTTGTAAGCTCAGCTTCTGAGTTAGTGACAGACGGAAGCAATTAATATGGCAGATATCTGGCACGTTTATATTTATATTTGCTTGTTTGTTATACTTCGTGATCGCACCAAAGGTAATATTTAAAGTTTTGTTATAAAATTAGTGTAAGAAGCCTTGAATTAAGCAAGCTTGGTAGCTATATATTGAAAATAAAAAATTCATTTGTTTATTTTAAAGTAATTGCTGCATTTTTCATTTTTGTTCTGTATTAGAACAATATGAGCTGAAAAATGATATGAGCTGAATATGATTTAAAAGGTTTTCTTAAAGTTTTTCAAGAAATTTCAAATATTTCGATGCTTTGTTTGCTGGGAACTACAACTATGTCTTTGTAAATCAATATATGCTTGTGTTAACTTCATTTGTATTTATAAGAATTATTATTTTCAAACAATAAATTTTTTGGTTTTTTAATTCTTAGAAAATAGATTTTATTACAGTACTGCACATGAATGCATTATTTTAAGTATTAATTATTACAATTTTCTACTGAGATAAAGGTTACTATAACCCAAGTAGTGACCACCAGTGGTACACTGGTGGGAAATGAGTGGGATTGGTGACTGCCAATCTCCATCAGTGGACCACTGGTAGAGAATTAGTGGCAGTTGCAGCCGCTTATAGCCACCAGTGGAACACTAATGCTAAATTAGTGGAAGCAGTACAATTTTTCAACAACAGATTAAACGAATATTTCTTGTTAAGTCGTTCCAATTGAATTCCAATATAATACAATTCACTATTGGACATCTGGTTTAAGTAAATTTTCCATAAAATAATGAAGAACCATTAATTATATTAATACGTTCTTGACAGATTCGTTATTTATATTCCAATATTAAATGAAAATCTAAAAGAATGGCAACATTTATTTCACATAAGGTTTTAAGGGAATGAAATTGTCACATTATATAAAATAATTGAATTTTTTCACTGGTACGAAATAAATGGTATTTGCGCTACATTGGAGGTACACTTTTTTATCAATAATCTATAAGCTACTCCTTCAAAATAAAAATTTATTATGTTTCTTAGATCTATATCAATGTCATTGTGAATGTTTTTTGCAATTTTCTGTTTGAAAAAATCTGTAGCAAATGAAACTGCAAAATAATTTATTCATAGTTATTCCAGGACCATGAAATTAATATATATATATATATATATATATATATATACATNTTATTTATCTTTAGTTCTATATCATTTATTAGATTTCTTTGTTCCTTTGGTGAAAAAATTATATATTGAGTTTTGTCAATATTTAGTTTTAGTTGACTATTTGTAAAATAATTGTTTAATTTTTCTACATCTGCTTGGAGGTTTTTTGTAGCATCAAAAGCATTTTTTGCGGTACTTACTAGGCATGTGTCGTCGGCATATTGGTAAATGTCGCTGTTTTTAACACGATTTATTATATCATTTACAAAAATTGCAAATAAAATTATGCCAAGTACAGTGCCTTGGGGTACCCCACGGTCAGTCGTAATATAACTTGATTTTTTACTGTTTAATATTACACGCTGCTGTCTATTTTTTAAGNACAATTTAATTGATATGTGATGAAAGCAATTAGAATTTTTATCTAAACAGAAATTTTTACGATCGCTCATTTAATTTAATATAGTCATTAAGGAAATGGAGAGATGTTTGCAGAGATTTGACTTTAAATAAGATAGATAGCATATGCAGATGAATTTGGTAGAACGGATTTTATATTTATTACGATATACTGATGCTTCATTATGCTTTTGTGCAAAGTTTAGAGTTTTTATGCACCAATTAAATGTCTTTGATAGAAGGATACGATGTTTCCAATTTAGGTTAGTTAAAAGAAAAGAACAGTATTGAAAATGAGACAAACAGAAAGCATGTATCAGTGTTGATTATGATAATTGCTTGATACTACAATGCGTAAGTGATAAAGATATCTAATCCCTGCAGTCATTTTTTGAATCTTATTCAGTAAAAATTTTTCAAATTTTAATTCATTATCTATCTCCACTCCTAAATAGCTGACTGAATCATTTTGCTTTATTGACTTATTATTTATCTTTAGTTCTATATCATTTATTAGATTTCTTTGTGACTTCGGTGAAAAAACTATAAATTGAGTTTTTTCAATATTTAGTTTATGTTGATCATTAGTAAAATAATTGTTTAATTTTTCTATATCTGTTTGGAGGTTTTTTGTAGCATCAAAAGCATTTTTTGCGGTATTTATTAGGCATGTGTCGTCGGCATATTGGTAAATGTCGCTGTGTTTAACATGTTTTATTATATCATTTACAAAAATTGCAAATAAAATAGGGCCAAGTACAGTACCTTGGGGCACCCCACGGTCAGTCGTAACATAACTTGATTTTTTACTGTTTAATATTAAGCGCTGCTGTCTATTTTTTAAGAAGTTCATGATTAAATTAATTGAGTTAGCACTAAAATTATAGTTTATAAGCTTGTCTTTCAAAATATCAAAATTCATTGAATTGAATGCATTACTTAAATCTAATAATGCTACACTACTGCAGTTATTATGAGATATATTAGACTTTATTTGTTGAGTAATAGATAGAATTGCGTCTTGGGTGCTATGNATGCTACACAACTGCAGTTATTATGAGATATATTAGACTTTATTTGTTGAGTAATAAACAGAATTGCATCTTGGGTGCTATGGCCATTGCGAAATCCAAATTGTTTATATGATAGGATGTTTTCAGATTCTAGGAATGCGTATATTTGAACATACAAAAGTTTTTCAAAGAGTTTGCTAAAAGGTTGTGTAATACAAATGGGTCTATAATTTATGCGTTTAGGTTGTCACCTTTTTTAAATATAGGAGTTATATCTGATTTTTTAAGTAAGTCTGGAAATTCACTATCAATAATACATTGATTAAATGCGATTAACAATTGTTCTCCAAAAATAGGAAAAAAACGTTTAACAATAAAAAATGGGAGATTATAAGAAGCGGTTGATTTGTTGGTATCAAGTTTCTTAACAATGTTTTTTAATTCATTGATTGTAGCAAGTCTAAAGGAAAATTGTTTTGATTTTTTTGAGATTATCAGAATTTTGTTTTTTCTTTATAAGGTGGAAAATCGAAATTTCCAAGTTCTTTGAATGTTGAATTTAAATGATTTAGTATTTGAGTTTTGACTGTAATGGTAGTATTATTGATGTTTATTTCATTTATTTCAGATAAAAGACCTTTAGTTTTTCAAATAAATTTATGGACGTATCGCCATTTTTCTCAATTAGAATTTAATTGATTAAAGAATATTTGCCGAGCTTTAGATAAATTTTTTGTTCTTAATTGCTTAATTACTTCCTTTGATTTTTCGTAATTGGTCCAATTAGTCTTTGTCGGCTCGGATTTTGCGTGATCAAATATTTTTCGCTTAATTGATACTAGTTCATGGACTTGATTATCGTCAGTGTTTGAAAAAGGAAATGTAATTGCTTTGATCTTAACCCTTCGCTTCTTAATTCGTGCAACACTGTTTAATGATCTGTAGATTCCTTTTGCAATGTAATTAATCATTTTAGGTCCAGAATTTAACGTGTAAATATAGTTAAATGGGGAGTTTCTTAGAGCCTTTTCCATTTTTTCATCAGAGTAAGATAAATAGTCCCTTGCATATATGAATTTAATTTGCTTGTTTTTAA
>CABFPE010000127.1:481858-496937 GCA_900660155.1 Hofstenia miamia | reverse complement strand
TATATATATATATATATATATATACAGTGTATACTAGCATTCTTTTTATACAAAATAGTTATTTAATCACAGATAATACAACAAAAATCTAATAGTAGTCTGAGGTATCACACATTTAGATCTAAACAAGGGTTCACCTAATTGTCCACCAGTTCATTGATGTATGACATTAAATTAATAATGCTAGTGCTAACATGAATTGATAGCAACAGCAAGAATTGAAAATTCCTGTACACATCTTATATGAGCATATCAGCTTGGGCAATGCAATTTTCACAAAAATTTGATTTGTTTTCACATATTTGTCGAGGTTTACCCAATAAATTTCAAACAATGTTTGAAATACAATTCAATCCCACTAACTCTGTGGAGGAACTACTCAGGAATGCTAACAATATACAATTGCTACTGAACAATATTTTGAAGATCAACCAGTCTGCCGATTAATTTGTACACCTAAAAAGTCAATGAAATATTCTGAGTAGGAGATTGTAGAAAGAATTAGTAAGAAAATGATGTCTAAAATGAAAAATAAAATTCAAAAAACTGTGGAAATCAAAACAAAACATAAATGAAAAAGAGAATAATCAAAACAATTTAATTTTTCATAAATGAAACAAAAGTTGACACATTCAGAACAAATGTATGAAGATTGTTCAACTCATTAACAAAAATGAATTGTCTCATGAAATTGAAAAAGTAAGCTCTGAAGGGAAGACATTAGAAGTTAATGTAATTGCTGTTTCTGAAAAGAAAACTCAAACAAAAAGAGAATTTGAATGTATATATATACAAACCAAATTAGCCCCTTTAAAAACATAATTAATGATTATATAAGTGGAATACTTATAAAAGACATGATCAATACAGGAGCTACTATATCAGTCATCTCCAATGAATGTATTATGAATCAAGGTTATACTCACAAACATCTGCAAAAGAATATTGTTAGATTGTTGAATGTCTCATGTGACTATATGCTACTGAATGTAAAATTATGAATGTACCAATATCAACAAAAAATGTTCAATTTCTACAGGACATCACATTCATCAATATGAAATTTAGATCTTTAACTTATGAGTTAATCCTAGGTTTCCGAAAAATACAAAAAACCTTGAAAGAGGAAGTGATTGAAGTGAAAGCTGAGTAAGATCAACAGAACATTAAACTCTGCTTAGAGGAAGATGTCAATGAAATATAGTCTGGATTAAACACACTTCAACTTGATTGTAGAGTTGCAATTGATTCCCAACACAAGTTCAATACACTAGAAAGCAATTACAAGCACTGAAATAGTGAATCAATGGAAAAACACAATGCCCTGATTGTGGAATTGTGATTCAATCCTGTCACATTGTGTAGTAAAGTATTCCAATTCATTAAATATCAAGCAGTAAATATAGAAAAAATAATGATACATTCATATTTATGAATAAATTCAAGTGTATATCAATTCCACCTATTATATGAAATATTAATAAGATAGTGAACTTAAAGTGCTCTAACATAATACTGAACCCAGTCTCAATAATAAATTGAATAGTTGATAAAATTTAACCAATCAACAAATGCACAAGACACACACACAAATCAAGAATCCCAACAACTGAGTGTGTAAATTATGTGTATTTAAAGGTAGAAAAGTATTAAAACTTGAAAGAATCCTGGAAAAGAATAAAGACATATTTAATTTTAGTGAGATTAGTGTAGAAAACAGTCAGGGAAAATAAAATTGTAGCTACAAGCAACAAGCTTATATGGCAAAAGATGAAACAAGTATCAGAAAATTTAAAGCATGAGAATGAGTAAGCAATGGAAGAACTGTCGGATGATAATATGATTCTCCTGAGCAAAGTTTCATATGCATTGCCAACTTTGTTGGTAAAACAAGGAATTAAATTCAGGTTATGAATTGACTCTAAATACAATTATGAAAAAACACTTATCCACTATTTCAAATTGAAGTTTTGTTGTACAAACTGCTAGGAACATATATTTCACAACATTTGGAAGGTGTCAATAATGAAATCTGATATAGAGAAGACTGCATTTATAACTACATATGGATTTTATAAATTGTCATATATGTTCTTCAGTCTATGCTACTTTCCAAAGATATGTAACAAAAGTACTAAGATTGACAAGCTAACCACTGGGAAGTGAGTTACAGCCTACATTTTCACTGCAAGCATGGCAATAAACAAACATTTAGAGAATTTGGATAAAACAGTATGAATACAGAATTCATCAGGCTTACATGTTAGCAGTGAGAAATGCTAGATTATGTCAAAATAAGTTGATTTTTTTGAGGAGAAACATTTCTAATGGTTAGATAACATTAAAAGATGCAGTAGATAAAATCACTAGGAGGGAGCTTGAGCATATCAAATTAGACTTAAAATAGATGCCAAAGTTGATTATGCCTGATTACAACAAAACGTTTATACTTAATTGTGCTCAATCTTTATTACAGGAAAGTAAGTGAGGCAGTATTGTTGGTATACATTAAGATTGTTTACAATAGGATTATCATGCCTCAGTTCCAGACTAGATTGCCTATGCTAGTTGAAATTCATCTGTTTCACTTTTGTCACTTTCCTCTGTGGCAAAGTACTGTTTCAAAGGTTGGCTGCTTCAGAAGAGGAAGCAGAGTGAGAAACCCATCAGTGTTGTGTTTGAAGTATTTTGGATGCAAATTCATCATCATTAGATTCTGCATAATTTAACAACCTTAGTTCATGACTACAGCTTATTGCATTTACTTAATTTTATTTACACTAATTATTCTGTAAATAGTTTTTGCTTCACCAGAAGGAGAATTCACCAGGATATTTTATCCAATCAATGGCAGAATATTACAGTGCGTCATGTTTGTGATGGAACATCAATTAAGACTGAAAAGTCTGAACTCTGCTTTCCTATCAACTGCAATAGCCCTACTCAACCAATGGAGCCCGTCCAGAATCCAACTCTTTTGATTGGAAACAATTTTCCATCACATAACAAAATTGTATGAAAATAATTTTGAGGAAATCCGCACTCTGTCAAGCAGGCAGAATTCTAATGCAAAGGTTTCAGAATTCATGTCTTCACTTAATGATTTATTTGATAACACGCCACTGGATGTCTGTGATCATATTATGAGCAAACAAATGCGGACGTCACAAGATAAAAAAGAAGATGCGGAATTTGTTCTAGCAATTCAAGCTAACAAACCTGTGCTGTTAAGTGCTCTTGATTTCGAGAGAATTGAGAAGTTTGATCGTCATATTCAGCACATTGAAAAGCAGAGGTAACAGGAAGAAAAAAAAATTGCATGGCAAGGAATCTACCACAATTTCATGTGATAAAATTGATAGTGAAACTGTTTCTCTAGAAAGAACATAAATGAAATCGATACAGATACAAACTATCAGCCATTGCTATCACCATTATGGCCCAATAAAGTTAAAGTAAAATAATCTGGACTGGATATTTTAGTATATTTTCTGAAATTTTTTAGGCTGGTGAATGTTCTATGCAAAGTGTTAGCTTGTTTCATGAAACCCTGTGACAAGTTAGACTTGAAGAACAAAAACCAAATATGGAATTGATAAAGACAACTTTTATTTTCCCTGAGTTCCTTGCCTGCTATTTTCATGAAAAACTGAGGAAAAAGTGGGGAGAGAAGCAAGACTGCTTTGATGCTTATGTCACTAGAAACGGGATGACAAAGGAAGAAGTGCTCCAATTAATGCTGACACAGATTTAGCATTTTCGTAGAAGCTTTTTACAGTCCTTGAAGATTGGGGCATAGGTTCACATCATGTGATTGGAATCTAAACGTACTCAATATCATCAAATACTGGTGTAGATAGTGGTGCAATTACTATTATGAGTGAGAATCTTGGCCATGCAGTTTTTTGGCTCATCTGTCTTCAGCATATCATGGAATTAATCTTTTTCGACGCATGCAAGGTTTTTTACAACAGAAGAACCAAAAAAAGACTCTCTCTATAGTTGTTTTGAAAAAATATTGGCCACCCTCTCTGACCAGGGCATTGAAAATATACAATTAGCTGCTAAGGTAAAAAAACAGAAATCTTGGGATCATCAATTGACTACAGCTTTAGGAGAGCATACAACCTGTTTTCTCACCAATTTTCTTTCCTCTGAGGCAGGCCAGTATGGTTTTGGCAGTGATGACTACTTTGAATTTGCAAGATTGGTTCTGTTTCTGCTTGGTGCTGATGAAGATCTTGAATGAACACTGCTTGGGATCAAGTTGCTATTAAGCATCTTGCAGAATTCATCATCTACATTTATGCATACTGCTGTTTTTCATGTCTCATCACTGCTGATGCCCCAACAATCACCCTTCCACATATCTATGAAGACTCCAAATTAATGGATCATATCGGCATGGAATGTGTTCTCCTATTCAAGATGATCAAAATTCATCCCAATTTTCTATCAAAGGCAGTGGCGGAGTGGAAAAAAGATGCATCATTCATTGCTATCAGTAATGCTTTTAGAATCTGATGGTAATTAATGATAAAGTGAGAGAACAGTCAAGCTCAGCGCTGATTGTGGAGAAATACTTGTAATAGATGACGATCAGAGTCAGGCACTGCTTCAGGTTATCATTCTTCACAGAAAGACATACCAAAAGCCAACTAAGAATGAGGCATAGAAGAATTTATGGGAAGAAATGAATAAAAGAGAAAAAATTTAAACTTTATTTGTTTTAGGCTTTATTTTTAATGTTACTGTATGTAAATAATTCGACTATTTTCGATTCTATTCTACATTCTTCATTCCTTTCTCGGTTTTCTAATAAAAAACAAGAATTTGCTTCAATTTGGCCTTTTTCCCCACATCTGGTTGGACCAAATGATTCAAGAATATGTTAGATAGTTGTTTACGCAACAACAGTATCTATTTATTCTTATATTGAGCTAAATAAACTGTTTTGACTCATTATACCTTAACTGTAAGGGAGATATGCATGAAGCTTGAGGTGTCAAGACGATGGCTTAATCTCGTGACTTCATTCTGCTGGTTAGTTGATTAGCTCAAATTTTTTTTGAATTTTGNTTGGTTCTGTTTCTGCTTGGTGCTGATGAAGATCTTGAATGAACACTGCTTGGGATCAAGTTGCTATTAAGCATCTTGCAGAATTCATCATCTACATTTATGCATACTGCTGTTTTTCATGTCTCATCACTGCTGATGCCCCAACAATCACCCTTCCACATATCTATGAAGACTCCAAATTAATGGATCATATCGGCATGGAATGTGTTCTCCTATTCAAGATGATCAAAATTCATCCCAATTTTCTATCAAAGGCAGTGGCGGAGTGGAAAAAAGATGCATCATTCATTGCTATCAGTAATGCTTTTAGAATCTGATGGTAATTAATGATAAAGTGAGAGAACAGTCAAGCTCAGCGCTGATTGTGGAGAAATACTTGTAATAGATGACGATCAGAGTCAGGCACTGCTTCAGGTTATCATTCTTCACAGAAAGACATACCAAAAGCCAACTAAGAATGAGGCATAGAAGAATTTATGGGAAGAAATGAATAAAAGAGAAAAAATTTAAACTTTATTTGTTTTAGGCTTTATTTTTAATGTTACTGTATGTAAATAATTCGACTATTTTCGATTCTATTCTACATTCTTCATTCCTTTCTCGGTTTTCTAATAAAAAACAAGAATTTGCTTCAATTTGGCCTTTTTCCCCACATCTGGTTGGACCAAATGATTCAAGAATATGTTAGATAGTTGTTTACGCAACAACAGTATCTATTTATTCTTATATTGAGCTAAATAAACTGTTTTGACTCATTATACCTTAACTGTAAGGGAGATATGCATGAAGCTTGAGGTGTCAAGACGATGGCTTAATCTCGTGACTTCATTCTGCTGGTTAGTTGATTAGCTCAAATTTTTTTTGAATTTTGAGGCTACCATTGTTTTCTACGCGTAAAAAACCATCTAAAACCATGTAGCGTCAAAAAATTTACCCTGATGTATGTCAATTTTGGTAGGTGTAATATATATATATATATATATAGTGCCATCCTGACTGATTAAACCTTAAACCAATCTTGAATTAATAAACTGTTCACAATGGAACATTGAATTGAAGTCAATTTCCAATTCATGAATTTTGATTGGTCAATTTATTTGTCATGCTTCGTGACGCATTTGGATTTTTGAATTTAATTTTGTAAAAATTTCTGTTATCCAGCTTAGCTGGTACTTGTTGATAGTTTTTACTTAATTATTGTATAAATTGGGCAACGTGTGCCAAGGACGTTAATATATTAACGTCCTTGGTAGGGTTTATTCTTATACAATTAAAAATACTTGTAATTTCTTAGAAGAGAGTCAGGTTTCATATTTCGCTTAAGAAATGGCGTTTGAGATAATAATTCCATAATATGTGACGGGATAACAGGACAAATATTTTAATACCTTCAAATTAGACAAAAAATTGTTTAATAACTTTTTTAATATTGCCTTAATCGTTCTGAAATTCTCTCCAACCGCTTTTACATGAAAAAGTACATCTAGAAACCTAATTTCAAGTAAATAGGTTAAAGGGTTCATATGGTATTATCTACAAGAGCAAATCAAGAGTGTAAGCAAAAGAAAATTCCATATAAGAAATTCAAAATAATAAGAAACTCATTTTTAATGATTTTTTAAAGAATTGAGGACGTTCTACGTGGAATCTAACAATGCACTCTTTCTATAAGAAAATTAAAACGATACAGTGGACAAATATTTAAAGACCTACAAAATCTAATATAGTAGGCTTTCACTATTTACTTAATTACTACTTAACTAGTTCAAATTATTTTTTAGTTTAAATAGATTGGAATTTTTGAATGCACCATTATATTGGTAATTGCTAAACATTTTCAAATGAAAGTTTCCCAATCTAATTTATGATAGAAAATCACTACATTAGTGCTATTTATTTGATTTCCAAAACCAGAGAGTGCTCTTGTTTTCTAAATTTAGAAATATGTGATGAAAAAGTAAGAAATCACAAGTTAAATTTTAGCATATCTAATAGCATTAAGCTATTAATGTTATTACAATTATGTATTTACATGAAAAAGAATCTACAATAGTGCTGAACCATGATACCAAGACAGCAGATGTGCACCAGCAAAATCGAATTTGAATTATGCAAAAAACCCATATATAGGCATGGTAAAAAGTTTGGAATATTTTCAAATTTATTCTAAATTGTTCATACAGAATGGTCTGAATTTTCTGTATTTCATATTTTGTGCGCTTAATCAATCAAATCAGTTAACACATTATCTTTTTCATCTTAGCAAATATTTATATCGATTAAAAAATATTTGTGTATGCCTTTCACTGGATAGTGCAAAAACCATTGAAAATCGGTTATGAACTCGTTCATACACAGCCAACAATCAAGGACTATTAAACAATTTAAATTTCAACTGACTTTATTCAAGTGGCAGAATTATATAATATACATCATAATCATATAGTTAGTGCATTAAATACTCTGCATGTCCCCTTCTGGCATTAAGTAGAGCACATACACGTCGTGGCATACTGGAAACAAGGGTAGTTAGAATTCAACCGGTATATCCTGCCAACAATTCACAACAGCCTGTCTCTTTTCGGTTACATTTGTTGGGATATTGTCCATGTTGTTCTCTATTGGATTTATATCCAGCAACATGGCAGGCCACTACATATGCTTGCACACCCTCCTCTTCCAGATAATCCTGTATCAGTCGGGTTCTGTTAGGAGTAGCATTGTTATCTTGGTATATAAAGTTTGCTCTGAAATGTTGTCTGGCAAATGGTAACATGTTGGTTTTCAAAATCCGCCAATACCCAGTAAACATAGAACTGTTGTAACGACGTCGTTTTTGTGGTGTATTGGCGTTTAATAGGCGTTGAATGGTTTGAGTGGCGTTTATAGCGCGGATTAGTGGCAGTGTATAATTCCGTCTAGCAAAAAATCTTTAAAATTAGGAATAATTTTAGTATTAAGACAATTTGAAGATAAATTTTTTAAAAACTGCATTTTTATTGATAGTTTGTTGTTTTATTTTGAAAAGACGTTGTTTTTATAATGTCGTTTTAGTGCCGTTATTATGTCATTCAGCACTTCGTTACAACAGTTCTATGTTTACTGGGTACTGGTTCTGGTTGATTGTAATATCATCACACAGGCAAAAGAAATGTATAATAACAAGGTATGATTTAGATACAACACATAGCAGATTCCAATATGCGTGGTAATGTATACTTTAACTCTAACTGTTCTCTTTGTAAACTGTACAACTATAAACATAACTTTAATTAACATTCCAAACTAGCGTAACAATTCACCACTACTGTTTAGGTAGCACCATTGAACATTATAACAGTTCGCATTTCATCAACAGTTCAATCCATCCACTTATCCACATACATCCTTCCATCCACTGGCAACTCGGTCGTGGCATACTGGAAACACAAAATAAAGTAAACTACTAAGAGCTAATATTTCATCCATTTTACAGCACTTCGTTCCTATTTATATAAATTCAATTAAACATGTTTACCTAATCAAACAAGTACCAGTCGGTAATTGATTTTAATGTCCACGTAATAGACTTCTGCGTGACCCACGTGGTTTAGCTAAAATTAATGCGGAGCTTAATGTCCACAAGCATTTTGTCAAATTAAGTGTGACCGATAATTGCTTTTTCAATTTTGCAAATTGCCAAATCGCTTAATTGGAATTCCATTAAATTAACACGAGTTTTTAATTAGAATTTTACATTGTTTTTTCTTTCTTTGTTACTATTTCGTTAATTTGATGGGATTATGCTAAATGCGGTTTCCCTCCATTATGAGCAGGTCAGACTTGGCATCACTGTGAAAAGCACCCCCAGACAGTTACCCCACCACCTCCAGCCTGGACTCTGGGTAGTAAACTAAAAATCTTGACTTGTCACTGAATACAGCGTGTTGCCAGTGTTGTACTTGCCAGTTCCTGTGTAACCTAACCCACCTTAATTGTGCTTGGTGATATCATCCTTGTAGTAGAGGCTTCCTCAGAGGTCTTAGTGACAAATGCCCAGCATTTAAAAGTCATAACAAACGGTTACTAATAGGGGTATTTGTAAAGCATACCCAGTCTGCTCAAAGCTTGGCGGAAGTCTTTGTTCGACCAATACTACACAACTATAACAGATAACGATCCTCACGTACAGTGGTCTTCCGGGGACGTCCATATTTGTGTCTTGGCGTGAGTACACCGATCTTCCTGTACCGCTTCAGTATTTTTGGACACTGCACCCTGACTCATCCCTAAATTGGCTGACGCATACTAAGGATGTGGTTGCATATTTCAGCATTCAGTTGACGTCTCATGTTGTACATAATCGTTTGACAGATGATAAACAGCAAACAAACTATAACAAAAGTTACAGTCTTTTATACCAAATTGGGGAACAACTCTAATTTTGCTCACTTTGGGATTGGTTTTGTTGTACTCAATTTTTGGGTTGATAGAAGAAGCGGATATAAACAAAAATTACATGAGTAGAAAGACCATAAACTCATGTACATTTTGAGCACAGAAACGCCTGTCTGCTGTCAATTTAACTAATTCAAATTGAGAAAAATATTTATTATAAACATGATTTTGTAAATATTCCAAACTTTATGCCATGCCTTGTATCTTGGATTAATAAATGTATGAAACATTTGAAAAATAAAAAACATAAAATTGGTTTAATTAATAGAGAAAAAACATCAATAACACCATCTGATGATAAAATGCATTGCATAAATAATTTACAAAGTATTCACATACAGATCTACCCTTTCATATTAAGTAAGACTATAGGCTAAATTCTGGAAATTAGTAGACTGGCTGTAAAATCAAGAACTTCTGAAAAACACACTTTTCCATATTAAAGTCAATACGAAAATGTTGAAAAATTAATAAAAAATTATAATTTTGAGGAATGCTTCATATACAGCTCATGAGTTATATATGCAACTATCGCATTTACATGTTGTACAATGCGCCTTTATAATTTTTGCAGGTGCTGTACAAATTATAACCAGTTAGGTGTTGGAATCAAAACCTGCACAGTATGCATGAAGTAATAATTCCATAAAAATGTTTTTTATAACTGTTACCTATAATGATAATCACTGTAGAATCAGAGCAATAGACTAGTTTATTGAATTGTATTAATGGACCTACTTTTAGTGTATCTGGAAAACAGATAGTTGTTGCTTATATCATTGATTCAAGTGCATATTTTGCTGGAATTTTTATTTGTTATTTGGGTACTTATTGCCACAGGAAGCTCAACTTGATTCAGGGACGTTTTGACAAAATTGTTTGAAACTCTGTTTAAGAATTTTTCCAAAAAATCAATTAATGTAACCATTCAAAATATCGACTATGATGATATATATGTGGTGCATTATCTGAATTTGGATGTTTTTTCAACTTTTTAATGAAATTGATTCAAAAATTGAAGTACCTTTAAAAATTAATCTGTATTTTAATATATTTTGTTAAAGTATTTCTGAATTCAAGATTAAGGATTTTAGATATCTATAACTAAATTCTTGTCAATATCAGCGTCTACCTGAAAAGCATTTGAATACAGATTTTACCAAACGATTAATGTAAAATAAATTACAAAAGTTATAAAATGACATTTGCAGACAATATATTGCACTTAGTGCTGTTGAAAAACAATCCTAATAAATTTCCTAACATTTTAGGCCTTCAATAATGTATCTAATAGATTTACTGTTCTTTGATATTACATGTAAAGTTCGACTTATATTTCTATTTGTCGTAGTAAATTTTTAAGTAAGAGCATTAAACAATAAGATATATTTAGCTATATTCATACAATATGGGTAATAGGACTTAATAACAAATTGCATACATAAAGTTACAGCCAGACATAAACTTGTTAAATCTTTCAATATTTGCAACATAATGCCGAAATTATAACAGCGAAGCAATTTAACTCCATAATTTAAATAATAAATTTCATTATATTTAGAATGTCAAAATTCATAGTAATTGCAATTTTCCATCTTTTATTTGCTGCCTATATTGATAGCACACCTGCTTTTGACGAAGTTATTGCTAAATCTAAAAACGTAGCTAAGTACATGTTGGAAAACCAGATACAAGGTGAATCAAGAGTTAAAGACGGTGTAATTTATTCACGTCCACACCCTCATGCAATAGGTGAATGGGGTTTTGTAGAAATTCTTCGCATTATCATGCCCCGCTATGATGCATATTGGACATTCCATATACTACTTGCTCATACAAACCCGCAGTCCCATTGGCACAGCTATGCCATAAGTCCTTGCCACTGGGTGTACAAACAATCCGACGGCGTAGTCCTAAGAAGTGGATGGGTCAAATAGTTACACATTGGTCTCATATTGGCTCTGTCAAGATATTTGTGTATTAACAAGCTTTTGTTTGGCTTTAACTTTATGTATGCAATTTGTTATTAAGTCCTATTACCCATATTGTATGAATATAGCTAAATATATCTTATTGTTTAATGCTCGTACTTAAAAATTTACTACGACAAATAGAAATATAAGTCGAACTTTACATGTAATATAAAAGAACAGTAAATTTATTTGATACATTATTGAAGGCCTAAAATGTTAAGAAATTTATTAGGATTGTTTTTCAACAGCACTAATTGCAATATATTGTCTGCAAATCTCATTTTATAACTTTTGTAATTTATTTTACATTAATCGTTTGGTAAAATCTGTATTCAAATGCTTTTCAGATGGACTCTGATATTGACAAGAATTTAGTTATAGATTTCTAAAATCCTTAATCTGGAATTCAGAAATACGTTAACAAAATATATTAAAATACAGATTAATCTTTAAAGGTGCTTCAATTTTTGAATCAATTTCATCAAAAAGTTGAAAAAAACATCCGAATTCAGATAATACACCACAAATATATCATCATAGTCTTTTGAATGGTTACATTGATTGCTTTTGACAAAATTCGTAAAAAGATTTTCAATCAATCTAGTCAAAATGTCCCTGAATCAAGTTGAGCTTCCTGTATCTTACTATTTTTGTTAATAGGAACAATGTCAATCCATTAAATGTCAAAACTGAATCAACGTGAAACCGGTTGAGTTGGATATGAAGTTTTTTTAAAACAATTATCTCAAAATATCACAGTGTGCAAGTGATAAAATACCAGTTAAAACCTTAGTTTTTTGTAGTTGAAGGAGCTTGCTTTTTCCCAGAAAATCATTAGCTTAAGAATCTCCCAAGCAAATTCGCCTAAATCAAAAACCTCACACAAAATTCTTAAAGGTAATAATCACAGGAAACAGTTTAACCAGAAAGTTGACATGAATTTTTGAGCTCTCCGAGTTTAATAGACAANCCGACGGCGTAGTCCTAAGAAGTGGATGGGTCAAATAGTTACACATTGGTCTCATATTGGCTCTGTCAAGATATTTGTGTATTAACAAGCTTTTGTTTGGCTTTAACTTTATGTATGCAATTTGTTATTAAGTCCTATTACCCATATTGTATGAATATAGCTAAATATATCTTATTGTTTAATGCTCGTACTTAAAAATTTACTACGACAAATAGAAATATAAGTCGAACTTTACATGTAATATAAAAGAACAGTAAATTTATTTGATACATTATTGAAGGCCTAAAATGTTAAGAAATTTATTAGGATTGTTTTTCAACAGCACTAATTGCAATATATTGTCTGCAAATCTCATTTTATAACTTTTGTAATTTATTTTACATTAATCGTTTGGTAAAATCTGTATTCAAATGCTTTTCAGATGGACTCTGATATTGACAAGAATTTAGTTATAGATTTCTAAAATCCTTAATCTGGAATTCAGAAATACGTTAACAAAATATATTAAAATACAGATTAATCTTTAAAGGTGCTTCAATTTTTGAATCAATTTCATCAAAAAGTTGAAAAAAACATCCGAATTCAGATAATACACCACAAATATATCATCATAGTCTTTTGAATGGTTACATTGATTGCTTTTGACAAAATTCGTAAAAAGATTTTCAATCAATCTAGTCAAAATGTCCCTGAATCAAGTTGAGCTTCCTGTATCTTACTATTTTTGTTAATAGGAACAATGTCAATCCATTAAATGTCAAAACTGAATCAACGTGAAACCGGTTGAGTTGGATATGAAGTTTTTTTAAAACAATTATCTCAAAATATCACAGTGTGCAAGTGATAAAATACCAGTTAAAANAAAAACACACTTTTCCAAATTAAAGTCAATACAAAAATGTTAAAAAATTAATAAAAAATTATAATTTTGAGGAATACTTCATGTACAGATCACGAGCTATATATGAAACTATCGCATTTAAATGTTGTACAATACGCCTTTATAATTTTTGCAGGTGCTGTACAAATTATAACCAGTTAGGTGTTGGAATCAAAACCTGCACAGTATGCATGAAGTAATAATTCCATAAAAATGTTTTTTATAACTGTTACCTATAATGATAATCACTGTAGAATCAGAGCAATAGAATGGCTAGTTTATTGAATTGTATTAATGGACATACTTATATTCTAAAAGGAAAACACATTGAACGTTTCGATTATATTATATAATCATTAAGAGCATATTCTGCTGGAATTTTTATTTGTTATTTGGGTACTTATTGCCACAGGAAGCTCAACTTGATTCAGGGACGTTTTGACAAAATTGTTTGAAACTCTGTTTAAGAATTTTTCCAAAAAATCAATTAATGTAACCATTCAAAATATCGACTATGATGATATATATGTGGTGCATTATCTGAATTTGGATGTTTTTGCAACTTTTTAATGAAATTGATTCAAAAATTGAAGTACCTTTAAAAATTAATCTGTATTTTAATATATTTTGTTAATGTATTTCTGAATTCAAGATTAAGGATTTTAGAAATCTATAACTAAATTCTTGTCAATATCAGCGTCTACCTGAAAAGCATTTGAATACAGATTTTACCAAACGATTAATGTAAAATAAATTACAAAAGTTATAAAATGACATTTGCAGACAATATATTGCACTTAGTGCTGTTGAAAAACAATCCTAATAAATTTCCTAACATTTTAGGCCTTCAATAATGTATCTAATAGATTTACTGTTCTTTGATATTACATGTAAAGTTCGACTTATATTTCTAATTGTCGTAGTAAATTTTTAAGTACGAGCATTAAACAATAAGATATATTTAGCTATATTCATACAATATGGGTAATAGGACTTAATAACAAATTGCATACATAAAGTTAAAGCCAAACAAAAGCTTGTTAATACACTAATATCTTGGCAGACCCAGCAGAAAACCATTGTGTTATTCTTTCACCCATCCACTTTTTAGGACTACGCCGTCGGATTGTTTGTACACCCACAGGCAAGGACTTGGCATAGATGTGCAAATGGGACTGAGGGTTTGTACGAGCAAGTCGTATATGGAATGTCCAATATGCATTTAGTTCATTTTCGAAACGCTCATCATAGTGGGGCATTATAAAGTTAAAAAGTTCTACAAAACCCCATTCCCCTATTGCACGAGGGTGTGGACGTGAACAAAATACACCGTCTTCAACTCTTGATTCATCTTGCATCTGGTTTTCCAACATGTACTTAGCTACGTTTTTAGATTTAGCAATAACTTCGTCAAAAGCAGGTGTGCTATCAATATAGGCAGCAAATAAAAGATGGAAAATGGCAATTGCTATGAATTTTGACATTCTAAATATCACCGTGTGCAAGTGATAAAATACCAGTTAAAACCTTAGTTTTTTGTAGTTGAAGGAGCTTGCGTTTTCCCCGGAAAATGTGGTCTTACCCGAAACCACACCCGATTTTTAAGATTGTGTACCCGAAACTGAACCGTTGGTTCTCCCAATTCTAATATATACATCTACAAAGCGCTGGATGCTATAGAAATTCGGGCAATGCGCCTGATTGATACAAATCCCATAGTACCTAGAGTATATATATATA
>CABFPE010000127.1:468481-478682 GCA_900660155.1 Hofstenia miamia | reverse complement strand
GTTGATAGAAGAAGCGGATATAAACAAAAATTACATGAGTAGAAAGACCATAAACTCATGTACATTTTGAGCACAGAAACGCCTGTCTGCTGTCAATTTAACTAATTCAAATTGAGAAAAATATTTATTATAAACATGATTTTGTAAATATTCCAAACTTTATGCCATGCCTTGTATCTTGGATTAATAAATGTATGAAACATTTGAAAAATAAAAAACATAAAATTGGTTTAATTAATAGAGAAAAAACATCAATAACACCATCTGATGATAAAATGCATTGCATAAATAATTTACAAAGTATTCACATACAGATCTACCCTTTCATATTAAGTAAGACTATAGGCTAAATTCTGGAAATTAGTAGACTGGCTGTAAAATCAAGAACTTCTGAAAAACACACTTTTCCATATTAAAGTCAATACGAAAATGTTGAAAAATTAATAAAAAATTATAATTTTGAGGAATGCTTCATATACAGCTCATGAGTTATATATGCAACTATCGCATTTACATGTTGTACAATGCGCCTTTATAATTTTTGCAGGTGCTGTACAAATTATAACCAGTTAGGTGTTGGAATCAAAACCTGCACAGTATGCATGAAGTAATAATTCCATAAAAATGTTTTTTATAACTGTTACCTATAATGATAATCACTGTAGAATCAGAGCAATAGACTAGTTTATTGAATTGTATTATATATATATATATATATTGTAAAAGGAAAACACATTGAACGTTTCGATTATATTATATAATCATTATCAGCAAATATATTCTGCTGGAATTTTTATTTGTTATTTGGGTACTTATTGCCACAGGAAGCTCAACTTGATTCAGGGACATTTTGACTAGATTGATTGAAAATCTGTTTACGAATTTTGTCAAGAAGCAATCAATGTAACCATTCAAAAGACTATGATGATATATTTGTGGTGTATTATCTGAATTCGGATGTTTTTTTTCAACTTTTTAACGAAATTGATTCAAAAATTGAAGTACGTTTAAAAATTAATCTGTATTTTAATATATATTGTTAATGTATTTCTGAATTCAAGATTAAGGATTTTAGAAATCTATAACTAAATTCTTGTCAATATCAGAGTCCATCTGAAAAGCATTTGAATACAGATTTTATCAAAAGATTAATGTAAAATAATTTCCAAAAGTTATAAAATGAGATTTGCAGACAATATATTGCAATTAGTGCTGTTGAAAAACAATCCTAATAAATTTCCTAACATTTGAGGCCTTCAATAATGTATCTAATAAATTTACTGTTCTTTGATATTAAATGTAAAGTTCGACTTATATTTCTAATTGTCGTAGTAAATTTTTAAGTACGACATTCAACAATAAGATATATTTAGCTATATTCATACAATATGGGTAATAGGACTTAAGAAAATATTGCATACATAAAGTTACAGCCAAACAGAAGCTTGTTAATACACTAATATCCTGGCAGAGCCAGCAGAAAACCATTGTGTTACTCTTTCACCCATCCACTTTTTAGGACTACGCCGTCGGATTGTTTGTACACCTAGTGGCAAGGACTTGGCATAGCTGTACCAATGGGACTGAGGGTTTGTACGAGCAATGCGTATATGGACTGTCCAATATGCATTTAGTTCATCTTTGAAACGCGCATCATAGTGGGGCATTATAAAGTTAAAAAGTTCTACAAAACCCCATTCCCCTATTGCACGAGGGTGTGGACGTGAATAAATTACACCGTCTTTAACTCTTGATTCATCTTGTATCTGGTTTTCCAACATGTATTTTGTTACATTTTTAGATTTACAATAACTTCGTCAAAAGCAGGTGTGCTATCAATGGAGGCAGCAAATAAAAGGTGGAAAATGGCTTAATTGCATTGAAAAACTTGGAAGGCATTTGGTGGTTAACTTTTATATTAGATTTATATTTAATCCATTCCATGACAGCACACTTAATTCCGATCAGCAACACGCCATGCAACATACGTCACTCAATTATCTAGTGTTTATTCTCTTAGCTTGTTTAACTGTATCTTAATCTTTAACTTCTATCAGTGTCTATGTCAATTGGGACACTACAATATTGAGCTCCTTACTTACTGCTATTAAATTCAATTAAAAAAGAGAAAATTAAAATTTCTTGATTAACACAATACCATTTTTTATGATCACTAACCTTAAATATTTAGAGAGTTCATTTAAATTAAATTATAAATGGTTTATGTTATCGTTCTTTACACATCTTTGATGCTGTCGATTGACCACTATTCAAAATTGAGAAAACAGAAGAAAAAAAAACAACGAATATCGAATAAACAAGCTACTATTGCTTATAGCAGCAACCAGTGAAACAGTTCCACTCAAGCCTGAAATCAATATTATTAGAAAATGGTTGAAAATATTTTTTTCGAATTTTTAATAAGAAGTGATTATCGTACTATAACATAATTTTTTTCATTTAATAAAATTCTGCTACTTTGCAAATTCCAGTAATAAACTGTTGAATTAGAATTTTTTGTATTTTTCAATTTTCATTTAGCTTAAATTAACCTCGTTTTTACCTTCATTGAGATGAAAATAATTTTTCATATATTAGTGGGATATACTCCATTACCTCAAATTTGGTAGTTTTGCTTATCATTGCTGCAATTTTTTTGCAATATTACCCTTTCCCTTTCAACATCTATTGTTAAGATTTCCCACTCGCATTTTACTATAAATTAATTATAGGTTTTTCAAATTAGTTCAATTTTTTTTTCACTACCCGTAAATGAATCTTACTTTCAAAAAGATTATAGCTATGTTTTCGAATTCATTAACATAAAAAGTAACTTTTTGAGATACTAAGAGCTTGCTCATTCTGTCGAAAATCTTAAACTGGTCCCTTAAAACATTCAATCTTCACTCAAAAACATGATAATGCATACGACTATAGATTAAAATACAAAATATTATCTCCTTTTTACAAAATTCAAATGCGAATGTTATCAACATTATTGAATTCAATGTTAGTCAACCCTCAATTTCACTTTTCAAATAATATGTTCAATTCAATGAATATTCTAAAAAAATTTGTAAGTCAATAAACATTCTAATGTTTTCACGACACAGTAACTAAAATATGGAATAACCTAGTTCATGAATTTTAAATCGAAATAAATTGCAAAAAACTCAGAAAAAAATTGCCCACATTCTTCTGGAATAAAAAATTCATACAAAGCAACAATATCACACTACACTCACTCGACAATTTTGTATAAAAATAAAAAGCCAAGCACGCACACGCCCATATATATATATATATATATATATATACAATTGGTTTTACAATTATTGAATAGTCTATTAAACTCGGAGAGCTCAAAAATTCATGTCAACTTTCTGGTTAAACTGTTTCCTGTGATTATTACCTTTAAGAATTTTGTGTGAGGTTATTGATTTAGACGATTTGTAACTTATCTTTATGCCTATAATTGTTTGGAAGAAATAATTACGTATCAAAATCATTTATATGCGATACCGGGGTACAATTCCACCCTAACGACAATTTAGTATAAAGCTAGAAAGCCATACGCACGGAGACACGTGTATATATATATATATATATATGATATATATGCATAAAAACGAACACGTTGAATTATATTTGTATTACTTTCAGCTATATTATTAGCCTTCATCAGCAAGAATAAACAGCGATTAAAAATAAAGTTTATATATGCAGCAATGAATGATTGATTGAATGATTGACAGGATGATTGACAGCTTAGGAAAGGTGAAGTTTGATTGTTAAGTGACGGGCGAATTTCTTTGATTGCAATTGCTTCGACTACCTTTGAAGATGGGTGACAGATGATGACTGAAAAATTAGATGAATATATATATATATATTATTTTGTAAATACATACAACTAGTAGTTTTTAGTTTTGTACCTTACAGAAATAAATTTGCCTTGCGACTCTTATTAGTAGTATAAAAAAATAATGTTATACAATACTCATGATGCGAAATTTCATTTATTGAAAATCTATTCCAAAGACTTCATGTAAAATAAAACTAACAGTCTAGACTCATAGATCACCAAACGGAGGAAGTCAAACAAAAATCTTCAGAACAGAGAGACACGAAGCCCTATCTTGAACCAAAATTTACTCAACGGACAGTTCTAAGATTTCTGGTGTCCGGACTCCAATGACGTTATTTGAAAAGAACGCATAATTTTGAAGGCGCCAAAAATCAAAGACATCCTTAATAATCTCAACAAATCGCCATTAATTAAGAATGTCTGGGTAAGTAGGTTAAGTTAAATTTTGCTTGGGAGATTCGTAAGCTAATGATCACGCATCTCTGTTGAAGAATTTCTTTGAAATATCAAATGAAAAACTTCAAATTTTTTGATAATTTTAGCAAAAACCTCGAGGATCGACATCAAGAACCAAATGCATCTTTTTTTAGCAAAAGTGTGTCAGTTAAATTGGATTGTTGACTATGTTGGGATAAGAAGATACCGTTAAATACATTCCAAAACACTTCATAAATTGTCAATAAAATCATTCATTTGCAAGTTACAATCTCTAATTCATGGCCTGATGTTATAAATGTTTGTGAGAGCTGGATGAATGAAAAAAAAAGACAAAATAGTGAGCTTGATGAGCTGATAAAGCAAACCTGTTTGCTGGAAAAAGCCTCTCGGAGTGACGTTGTAGTTTGTATATGACTCCTATATCACATTAATAGCATTAATATTGGCATCATACCAAACTAATTAGAAGGAGTAGCCGTAGTTATTCAAAATCATAAGCTCTTTGTCATTCCATTTACATCGTTTCTAACATTCAATTGGTGAGTGGTTGAATTGTTTGTTGACAGCTTCTTGGTAACTTACAGTGAATATAGGGTGATGATATATTTACTGGAACTTCCTGGATAGACGTTTCCTGTTGCCATCCCATCTCATCGACCTAAAAATTTGATCGTGTTCCAACTCGCAGAAATTCTGAAAAGGTCGTAATCTTTAAGAGCTAAAATATATTTGTGGTTTGCAACCTCATAGAATTTTAACGTTGCCACGTATTACTAGCAAGCATTTGTTCTGTTAGTGCAATTCTTATCAGATGCCACTATGGAATTTCAGTACCCCATTCTAATACATGATCTTCGCGCCATTTTTGTTCAAAATTTTGTCGAAGGTCTCGAACACCATCTGAACAATGCGCTGTGCACAGCGTCCTGTTCGAATCTCAACACGAGTCTGCTCTCAAGTTTGTTAGTGAAAAGGGTGTTTTTGGTATGACAATAACACTCAGATCAATCATTTCAATGAGAATCAACAATATGCGTGGTACCAACAAAACGAACAACCTTACCCCACTACTGCCCCGCCCTTAACTGTACTAAGGATGGTATTGATAATACAATTACAAAAAATGTTTCTATGATCACGACAAACTATGGCTATGAGGAGCATATATTCATTGGATGATGATAAGGGACTCTTGGAAATTGAACATTATACGAAGTATCTCTATCTAAGAAATTCAAAACAAAATAGCTGATCTGGTTGTAGTAGAATGCTTATCAAGTTGTGCAAGGTTACAATGAACAACAAAAGAGTCCCTTTCCCACATTGCAAAGTATAGCTGAGCTCAACGTATTTTCCTGAAACAATAGAAATTTCATACAGTACTACACATATGATAAATTAGCAATTTCAAGTATTTCTACCGATAATGCACCCATAGTACCATATCTTGCACAAACAGCACAACATTCCCCACCATGGTTTGTGAACCAGCAGTGGATGTTCTGCAGCTGAGGGATGATTTTCAGCGCCTTTCCAAAAGTCAAGAATCACAAATAGCCATCAGCACTCCTACACGTTCAAGATAAAATTGAAGTTCTTTTAAATAAAATTATATTTTATATTGCAACATAATGAGAAGGCTTCTGCCAAATGGTAAAAAGTGTCTGCTGTCATGTAAACTCATTTAACGTTGAAGCATTTTTCGGATTGATATGTTACACAATCATTGAATTATCAAAAACACTCCCAAAATATGTGTTCAAATTATTTCAGTTTTTAGTATTAGATAAAAAATAGATACGTATTGCATTAAATAATTCTTTAAAAAAGTAGTGTGATTGATCAATATATTTTGCCATAAATGGAGAAGTGTACTTTTTTCTGCAGTTGGGCTCTCAATTTAAAAAATATGTAAATAATGAAGGTCGCACCAATTATAAGAGCATCATTTGGATAACCCGATGAAAATTTGGTAAATATCTCTCAATACATTCTTCATCATTCTTCCACAGCTGAAAATATATTGATCTGATTTAATGTCACAATTTCGTTTTACAATAGTGAAAATTTTTTACAATATATTCGGGTGATACTTTAAGCAGTTTGGCCCTTTTGTGTGCCTAAAATTTCGAAGTTATAGCCCTGATGAAATACATTGAAATATATTGATATGCAATCTGGGGTCTCGGGATTGGAGTCTTTTAGGATTCCTATATCCTGATTGAAAAAATGGTCAATGTTTAAAAGGCCTACTTGGATAAACTGTTCTTATTGTCACTAAGGTAACAATCAAATAACCGATTTTATACTCTCCAAACAAAATAGTGTCTGCAAAAAGAAAAAATTCTCAGAATTCAAAATATATATTTCATATACAAGTTGCATTTTAAAAAACTACAAACACTTCACGAAAACAGAAATTTTAAAGAACGATACATGATTAAAAAAATGTTATGTCACAAACACCACGAAAACACAGACAACAGCATCAATAGCAATCTACAGCATTGGACAATAACCACTTCCAAGAGAGCTTTGGGAATTGGTGCGCTCTATTCTTGAACTCATCAGGGCTGCATGATTAACGATCCTTATTGCTATTCCCTAAAGTTATAAGCATTATAATTTGAAAGTTTTCAGCAGAGTAGAATAGCAGTTAGCGAATTGTTGATTAATAAAAATTCAGAATTGCTAAAATTGACAGCTTTTGTAGGTAAGTTAATTCAAATCCATAATACAATATATGTAGATAAAATTGTATATTTATAAGCATATTGGAATGCCTATGGATGGTTCAAACCAGTGTATTGACAAGCACAAGCGTAACCAGATTACAAGGCACGAAAATGATATACTCAAAGTGGTCATAAGCAGAAAACAATTTTCGGCATTTCGACATTTTCGATGGGCATTTTTCATGGCAAAACTGAATTTTTTGATATTTCAGGATTTTTATCTTTTGCTCATAAAATGCATAAAGAGCTTGCCAATTTAAAAATGTATTTAAAAGAACAAAAAATTGAAAGAATTAAAGAAATTTATTGTATGATAAAATGAGCTTTTTTGTAGTTTCCTCACAGATGTTTGGACGATCAGCAAAAATATATTTAGAACGAAAATAAAATGATAAATCACAATTGGGGATATTAAGGGTTAAAAAAACCGTTAATATAGAATCAGAAGGCATGAGAAAACATTGAGTTAAACCAAATATTACTAAGACGAATGCATATATATATATATACATACTATTAATTTCATAACGTCAAGTAAATAAACGACAGCAAAAATTGAATTTATTCGTTGTATAATGTTAGTTCTAATAAATTTTTAATCAAGCGCAAAGTTATTCAGTATCTTAGAAAGGAATCGAATATAGTATACTGCAGCTAATCAGGGATCGTTAGATTTTAATCGCGATTAATCGTATGAAAAAAATTTTTGTCGATAGATTAATCGTAATCGCTGCTGCCAGGAGATTAATAATCGCGATTAATCGTCGATTATTCTACTTCTGATTAAAAATATTTAAAATACAATATATCAATTGAAAATAGAAAATATC
This sequence comes from Hofstenia miamia, assembly GCA_900660155.1. Lineage (NCBI taxonomy): Eukaryota > Metazoa > Xenacoelomorpha > Acoela > Hofsteniidae > Hofstenia > Hofstenia miamia. The sequence goes on along the minus strand of CABFPE010000127.1, from coordinate 470,811 downwards.
AAATATTTTTGTTATTTGAGATTATTTCCTGAAGTCATTTTGCTCCACATGTGCTTGCATGTTAGGGTAAAGAAATATTTGGATCTCTAAGTCGAGAAGTAATAAACGTTTCGGAAATCAGATAGAGCATAACCAGCTTTGCTGAACAGTCTCTCAACCTGATTAGAAGTTGACGTGATATAACCGAGGATCCATATATATAGAATTAGCCGACATCCGACGCTTCCTAAATATGTTAGATGCCTAATCATCACGCTCTTCTATTTCCTGCATTAAGGTTTTCCTTTGTAAAACATATGACACAAGAATAGTGGCCATAGATAAGATATCAATGACAACACGTAAGTGAATGCATAAGCACCAACTTAATTAGAATAATATAGATTAATCGAGCACGCTGTTTACGATTAATCTAATCTACTTGACCAACACGATCGATTAATCCATCCGATTAATCTCGATTAATCGTGTTGACNAACAGTACATCCTGTATAGTTAAAATGTTGATAAATTCATTAATTACTATACTCTAATTTTCTGTTTTAATTTTTGTTCAATATTCGTTTCGTACCATATTTTGAGTGCACATCAGTATGTCATTTTGACCATTTTACTAGTGTAGGCTCATATAGATATTCTTCTATTCTATTTGATTCTAAGTACCAATGAAGACAAACACAAATTTCATAAGCACTATAAGTGAATTCCCAATGCGTATGATAAGTGAAACTTGAAAACAGTGAAAGCGTTGATAAGCGAAAATTTACTACACTCATTTTAATGAGTGCTTTATAGTAACTTTGAAAGTACATTAAGCATTAAAACGCAACTTAAGTGTTTGCAAGTCACTGATTTCATTTACTGTGCTGTACAGATGCAATGTTTTAAGATATGAAATTAAGATTTGGTATTGAAAAACTTATAATAAAACATACTATTGTAAAAATTTTATTGTTCTATCAACTAAATGCAATGTTATTTGTAAATTTTATTCATTTTCATTATAAAGTTTAAATGTGCTTCCATTTTGCGATATTCACAAAAACTGCTTTACTAAACATTAACGCTGATTAATATGCTTCTGTTAAGTCTTTGCAAGTGTGTATAGTTCTTAGAAAGTGCGCTTACATTTTGCGTTTAAAGTAATTGCCGCACTAGTTAACATAGCTAAGCAATCAATTCACTGGTTGATACTAACTTCAAACATTGGGTGAAACCACTTAATATACTAAGGGCCTGAAATCTTAAGCAATGACATTGCACCGCTCACAGCATAAGTGTTAAAATCCAAGGCTGGGGATAAAAGCATTAATATATAATAAATAATATAATTATTGGCTAAATGGCTTACGTCTTTTGGATTGGTATATTCAAAGAACGCTGCACACATCAATGTTTTTGAAAGCTCTATACCCATCTTTCTTGTGATGCAATCTGCACCACTCCGCAGGCGTCTTTTATCAATGTTAGTTCCAATTAGTATTATTATTGGATTTTTTTCGAATTCAATTATTCTTGGATACCACTAAAATAATTGTGATTCCAAAAATACAATTTCAGCTATTAACATGATGTTTCATGTTTGATTTAATTGAAGATTGGAGTACATGCAAAATACTTCACTATGTTCAATGTTAATGATAAGTTATTAAAACTTTTGATATTAAANATATAGATTAATCGAGCACGCTGTTTACGATTAATCTAATCTACTTGACCAACACGATCGATTAATCCATCCGATTAATCTCGATTAATCGTGTTGACGATTAATCATGTTGGATCCCTGCAGCTAATATTCTTTATTATATTGGAAGAGGACCTACTCATGACTAAACACAGTACATCCTGTATAGTTAAAATGTTGATAAATTCATTAACTACTATACTCTAATTTTCTGTTTTAATTTTTGTTCAATATTCGTTTCGGACCATATCTTGAGTGCACATCAGTAAGTCATTTTGACCATTTTACTAGTGTAGGTTTATATAGATATTCTTCTATTTTATTTGATTCTAAGTAACAATGAAGACAAACACAAATTTCATAAGTACTATAAGTGAATTCACAATGCGTATGATAAGTGAAACTTGAAAAAAGTGAAAGCGTTGATAAGTGAAAATTTATTGCACTCATTTTAATGAGGGCGTTATAGTAACTTTTAAAAGTACATTAAGCATTAAAACGCATCCTAAGCCTTGGCAAGTCGTTGATTTCCTTAATTGAGCTGTACAGATGTGCGTTTGAAGATAATAACGCATTGTTTTAAGATATGAAATTAAGATTTTGTATTGAAAAGCTTACAAATAAAACATACTATTGTAAAAAT
>CABFPE010000127.1:440450-457937 GCA_900660155.1 Hofstenia miamia | reverse complement strand
TCCCGTCCCGGTATACATATACACACATATACGTATATTGATATATATGTATCCACACCTACACATATTATATGTATATACATATAATATATACATATAAATAAATAAATATATATATATATGTATATATATATATATATATATATACAGGCACATGCATATCTATATATACATATATTAATTTATAGGTTTTCAGTAAATATTAATTTCATAGTTACCTTTGAAAACGTTTATCGTTATAAGAAAATTTGTTAAAATAATGAATTTTTCTGCAACAAATTTCAATACTTATAGATAGTTATTCAAGAATCTATTGAATATGTCTATATTGTGATTTTGGGGTTTTTTGAAAAGTTAAAATTGTCAAAAAATGATATGAAATCTATAGGGTTTAAAAAATTCGCATGAAAAATGAAAATTAATTTTTTCAGTCAAAATGTATGTAAGCTTCGCATGTTTTAGGATGTTAATTTATCAGAATCGTTTTTTATTTACTTGTATATTTTTAAATTGTGAAGTAACAATTTCATTTAACATTTTATCTTTTTGATTTGGATAAAAAAAACTTAAATTAGTACACTAACTTATGCATAGAGCAATTTCATTGATAACATACTTCCACAAAAGCAGGTTTAAGAACTTATTTCACTTTTATCAGATTTGGGAAACCTTCAGGTTGCTATTGTGAAATGACGTATTCCTAATGGATTCTGTAAACCTACAGACAAATGAACTTATGCAATTAGAAATTAGTAAATAGATATTAACTACTAGAACGAATTAAAAATACTCACTTCCGAATTGCCTGGCGGAAAATCTTCATGCATGATTTGATTGTAAAAGTCCATTTTATCGGCTTCATTACTACCAACAAGTATGCATCTCACAGCGATATGGGATTCCATCTTCTATAATACTAAGTCTATGCATGGATTTAGAGGAGAAGTCTGCAAATAATTTTTCTTAAAAATATTATTTGAAAAATATTCAAAATCATAATAAATTTAAAACAAATTTAACTTCGATTATGAATTTAAATAATTTATTGATGAGCGCCTATTTTTATAAACTGGTGAGGGCTCAAAAACACTTCAGCAACGCTACTGCGACTTGTACACATTTAATTAGCGAGATCGGAAAATTACATATAAATATTTGCAAAAAGGTCATTGCATATATATTAAAGTTATCTATATGTCAACAACACTTCTCATTATGCCCACAGTTCTGTACAAGCACCACAATTGAAATTTCATTTTCTGAATCTTCGAATTTTAAGGACATTATTTTCATAAACTTTAAAATACTCATCTAAAATTTTGTAAGAACATAACGAAGAATACCAATAAAAAGAAAAGAAGCATTTGAAAATATAAAGCACTTGAGAAAATTTAACAATTTTGTCTTCTAAAATCTATTGCAGGTTTGTAACCGGGTTGTTATTGGCTCAGCTCAGCCCAGGCTATGAACGTTTAAGAAATTTTTCAGGCTTACAGCCCATGTTACGTTTTCAAGAAATATAAATATTTGCAAAAAGCTCATGCATATATATTAAAGTTATCCATATGTCAACAACAATTCTCATTATGCACACAGTTCTGTACAAGCACCACAATTTAAATTTCATTTACTGAATCTTCGATTTTTAAGGACATTATTTTCATAAACTTTAAAATACTCATCTAAAATTTTATAAGATAACGAAGAAAACCAATAAAAAGAAACGAAGCATTTGAAAATATAAAGCACTTGCCAAAATTTAACAATTTTGTCTTCTAATATCTATTGCAGGTTTGGAACCGGGTTGTTATTTGCTCAGATCAGCCCAGGTTGTGAACCTTTGCAGCAGTTCATGGAAATACAACAAAGTCAATAGTAATATTGAATACAAACAGCAAAACAAACTTAAAATATACTAGGAAATTTTTCAGATATGTTATTTTATGCTCTGCAGTCCGTAGTTCATTTTTTAACACTGCCCACAGCCCTCATGAATATCTTTTAGGGCTACCGAGACCACGAGTCATTTGTCCGGTGTCTGAACGTAAATTTACTCCGTTTTTAAGTTCTGGGGAAAGCCTGATGAAACTTAGAACTAAAACATGCAGCGATTATCTTGAAGGTTGGTCTTTGCATGAACATAGAAATCAACCTAAATGTGTAATGAAAAAACTTTTCTTAATTTAATACTGAAAATCAACAATTTATTGGGAGGTGATCTCAAAAAGATGCTTGTGAGATTAGGTGGTGAAAATACACTAGAGGTTGAAAATTATTCGGATTTAACTTCTATTTCAAATGTTCATTTTTTAATGCAAAATACGAAAAAATACAAATTTAATTTTTTAAAGTAATGTGAATCATGGTATCAATTTACATGTGCAAATTATCACATCTATTGAACATGAATTGGGTACACAATGTTACTGAAAATTACACTACCAAGTTTCTTCAAATTATAGTGCTCCAATTACTACTTCCAAAATCAGAATTATTAACTAATATAGGCTTAGGATAGGGCTTGTAAACATAACTGAAATTAATGAGAACTTCCGAATACATCCGTAAATCTTTCAAGTTCACATATTTAAAACTGCAGGAAAATTTTAAGAAAACTTCAAAATTAATTCCGAAATATGTTTTTGGAAATTGAAATTCATAAATGTCTACTCACTTGATGGTGACTAACGTCGTGATTGATAAATTTGAAACAACAACAACCTGTGAGAACCTCAATAAGAGTTGTTGATAACTGGTACTGCGCAACAACATTTGAAACAAACATAATTATACGATTTCACAAAACATATCTAGTAAATGAAATTGCAAGCCAACAGAATAGCGTAATCTCATGTTTATATAATAGTAGTTTATGCACTTCAAAACTCCAATGTNAACCGGGTTGTTATTGGCTCAGCTCAGCCCAGGCTATGAACGTTTAAGAAATTTTTCAGGCTTACAGCCCATGTTACGTTTTCAAGAATCAGCACAACCCGAATTTGTTTTGCCTTTGCAGCAGTTCATTGAAAGACAACAAAGTCAATAGTAATATTGAATACAAACGGCAAAACAAACTAAAAATATACGAGGAAATTTTTCAGATATGTTATTTTATGCTCTGCAGTCCGTAGTTCATTTTTTTAACACTGCCCACAGCCCATATGAATATCTTTGAGGGCTACCGAGACCACGAGTCATTTGTCCGGTGTGTGAAGGTAAATTTACTCCGTTTTTAAGTTCTGGGGAAAGCCTGATGAAACTTAGAACTAAAACATGCAGCGATTATCTTGAAGGTTGGTCTTTGCATGAACATAGAAATCAACCTAAATGTGTAATGAAAAAACTTTTCTTAATTTAATACTGAAAATCAACAATTTATTGGGAGGTGATCTCAAAAAGATGCTTGTGAGATTAGGTGGTGAAAATACACTAGAGGTTGAAAATTATTCGGATTTAACTTCTATTTCAAATGTTCATTTTTTAATGCAAAATACGAAAAAATACAAATTTAATTTTTTAAAGTAATGTGAATCATGGTATCAATTTACATGTGCAAATTATCACATCTATTGAACATGAACTGGGTACACAATGTTACTGCAAATTACACTACCAAGTTTCTTCAAATTATAGTGCTCCAATTACTACTTCCAAAATCAGAATTATTAACTAATATAGGCTTAGGATAGGGCTTGTAAACATAACTGAAATTAATGAGAACTTCCGAATACATCCGTAAATCTTTCAAGTTCACATATTTAAAACTGCAGGAAAATTTTAAGAAAACTTCAAAATTAATTCCGAAATATGTTTTTGGAAATTGAAATTCATAAATGTCTACTCACTTGATGGTGACTAACGTCGTGATTGATAAATTTGAAACAACAACAACCTGTGAGAACCTCAATAAGAGTTGTTGATAACTGGTACTGCGCAACAACATTTGAAACAAACATAATTATACGATTTCACAAAACATATCTAGTAAATGAAATTGCAAGCCAACAGAATAGCGTAATCTCATGTTTATATAATAGTAGTTTATGCACTTCAAAACTCCAATGTTAGTGGTCATTAACTTTTGCAATTTAAGGCTTGCATTCGAAAATTTGTGTTAGCTTAATATTGTAAAAGGGCATTTTCAAACAAATCTGGTTTAAATTATAAAAATATTGCTAAAATGTTTTATTACTAGGGGGATTTTTGGCGTAAGAAATTTTAAAGTATGAACCAAAATTTAGTAGTATATTATTTAAACCTAACTTATAAAAATTATGATTTCCAGAAAATTTCAAAACTAAAATGAACGTTTTTTTACATTTTATTCTTTGAAGTTTCGGGAGCAAGGGGAAAGTTATAGTAGTGGGTCTAATATGTTCACATTGTAGTATGCTATGTACAAATCTAGCAGCCACAACGATTTTGAATAAGTTTGTTCGGCGTTTTCTTTGGACAGCCACTTAGTAATGAGTTGAATTTGACCAGACGAGATTTTTCTAAAGATTGAGTTAAGAGCAGGGCAGATTCTATATTGAGGAATTTACAGATGTGCCAAAGTCTGCATAAATGAAAATTGCATGACTTATTACTAAAAAATAGATTATTCACATATAGATTTTCATTCATAATACAACCAAGATTCCTAATCTTTTTGAAAATCCCAAGTAACAATTACCAATACATAAGTTAGGGAATCTTGACACCAGTGCAATCTTTGACGATTACAGAACCAAATAAATTCATTTTTCCATATTAACTAGTAAATCAACTGATATCATCCATTCAACCAATTCCTTTAAGATAAACATTCAGTCTTCCTATTTTCCTCAGAATAAAATGAAATGTAAAAATGAGTGTGATAGCGGACATTAAATGTTTAGGAAATTTCCCCAATATGAGTAGTATAAGTCCGAGGCAAGGAGATCTCACTTTTTTCTGATTGGTCGAGAGGGGGAGTCCAGGAGATCTCACTTTTCTCTAATTGGTAGACAGGGTGTCCTTTGACCTTGGCGACGATGTAATTGTATACTTTGGCAATCGGTGTGTACTCTTACGTCATTGGCATATATTTCTGTTTTGTTGGCAAACACATTTGTTTGCAGTCTATTGTTTAAAATGTATTTAATTTTTTTATGTTGAGGAATTTTCAAAATTGCATGAGATAGAAATAGCTTTTTAAATACTCTGTTTTTGAGAATTATACTTTATTTCTATTTTTTCAGTAAAAGTTGTAACTAACAATTATTTTCAAGCAAAACATTTCTAAACATTGAGAAAAATAAATACATGTTTCATAGGCAACACATATGTCAATTGCAACATAAAAAGTATTTGAAACCTTGAATCGATAAATATTTCCAAGTAAAAATAATTTTTAAAATATAAATACATCTTCCACAGACACATACTCTCACCATACAGAGAAAACGAACATTTATACCTTCAATAATTGAAAATTATTATAAATTGTTAAATGGAAGAAATTACCATGCTATTGAACATGATATAATTCTCTAGGCTTTTGTTCATTCTTTAAAGTTGCTTAAAGATATGTTAAGATACTAAATGATGCCAAAAATCTATAATTATCTTTAAAATGATTAATGTTTGTAAAATCCTCAAGTTGCAAGGCAACTGCTTTCTGGATTTAAAACTGATATCTTAAGCTGTTAGGAGGAAATTGTATACAATTATCTATAATTATATTATCTAGCAGACATGATATAATTATATATATTTTGCAAGCTATGCAATTTCCCAACAAATAGCATATGCAAACACCATATATATATGCAGTCTTACAACAACTAAATATGGGAGCAAAATCCAAATTATTATAACAGGGATGTTGTTATAGTTATTTTTTCAGTTTACTTATAGGTCATGTTTTGCCTTGGGCCGCGCATATGCTAAGGCCAGCCATGAATTCTTATTATTCATAAATATTCAATGCTAAGACTACAAATACAAAGTGTTTATGTTAAAAATTTATAGAAATCTCTTCAAATTTTTGAATTACTAACAAAGAGCCTATGGATGTATTATTTTTGATATATATTCCGGGGAAATGGAGATCCAAATAAGGTGATAGATAAATAACATCAAAATGCTTACATTCGAATAATAAAATAGATGTAGACAAATAAAACTCAAATATTTAGGGCCAAACTTCTACAATATCTTGTACAATTGCATAGAAAATATATTTAAGGGTCAGTTGGCAACTAATAATTCGTATTATTGCATTTACGATACTGTTATGGATTTGGAAATTATTAAATATTTATGCTGTTTAGGGTAAATAATTTGCCCCTTCATTTTATTCAGTGCATGCGCCAATCTGTGCAAATAATACATAATACTGTATATGTGAACAAATACAATCTTACCAGTGAATCTTTGATGCATTGAATGAATGACACACTTGTTGTTAAAATTTTAATTCCAAATGTGTCACAAATGATGTTTTGGCTTTAATATGGCTCCAAACAGCCGAATTAGAGCTATGTAAACAACAGTAGAAAATAATCGCTATCAAAAGGGGTAAAATTTTGATTGACATCTATTTTAGCTGAATTTAAATTAAACAGCGGTTTTAGAGCAAATATTGTCAATGAGCCTAAAATAAGTGCAAAAGCAATGTTAAATGTTACTTGGGAGCTTAAGTTAATGACAGTTACTGAATACAATTAATTAGACATGATAACAATACAATGGAATTGTGCCCGTAATTCTAGGATCGTGCACTAAGCAATGGTATCGCCTAGCTTCCCTTAATGTCTAGAGCCTGGTAAAGATTCTGCACTATTCTATTTTTTACCAATTTAATATATTGGTGCTTCACATTCACATTGTTTAAACCAGTTTACACAATGCTTTTATGCTATTCTAGCATACTGTATCTAAATGTTCATGTAAAAAATTAAAAGACTCTAGCACAATATTTAATACTTTAAAATATGGGTAAGAAGTCTAGCTTTAATAATTTTTACAATTTTTAAAAAAATGCACTTTCAAAATAATGTTTCCAAAAGCTTTGTGGAAAAAAATTGAAAACACATAGAAGAATTCTAAAGACAGATTCAGATAAACAATGAAAAGATCTTTAAAAATCTTAGTATGACTTTTTGAGTTTTACTTTTTCTTTGAGCAAACATCAATTTAAAAAAATTACTCTTCAAATTCTAATATAAAATGCTTTGTGTAAAAAAATTGAAAATACATAGAAGAATTCGAAAAACAGATTCAGATAGACAATGAAAAGATCTTTAAAAAATGTAGTATGACTTTTTGAGTTTTTCATTTTTAACTGTATAAATTAAAAATTTGTTGTTTTTGCCCTTGGAAAATTCAATTATTCAGGGAGACATCTAGCATAAAAATTAAGAATTTCAACTAGAATTTCTGTGCTTCAATTTCTCCATTGTAAATTTAGAAAAAGTTCATTGAAAGCATTTCAGATTTCTTTTTTATTCGTAATGGATTAATCTTTATAGTATCTTTTTTCTATTTTTTCAGTTTTCATGTTATTTCTGTTCAATGAATATTTAATAAATTCCCATTCAATTTTCAGAATGAAAGATTTTTATAATCTGAACGTGAGTAATTATTACTTGCTTTCCTTGTAGCAACATTTGCATAAATTTCATGCAGTTTTATATGTATTATGATTTTCCTTTGATTGAAAGTTGATGTTGTAGCATAATCCAACAATTAAGGCTGCTAAAGAAGAACAAATAAGAGATTAGTCAGTCAAGGAAGATTATCATCGAATTATGATTAAATTAATATTAATTGTAAATCAAATTCAATTTAAATTTATCATCATTAATTTTGTAAAATGCAACTGCGAAACAATCTTTACCAAATAGTACTTGTCAAAACAATTTGGCAAAACAAAGGGGGCAATATTGCTTCCATTATTTTTTAGCCATCTTTGCAGACAATTTAAAATTCAAATTGACAGGTACTTTTGGATCTGGAACTATAAATAGAGTGAAATCATTTGGAGAACTATTGAAGTAAATTCTTCAAAAATCTTATCTTTAGATTTATTTTGGTTTGCTTATTCTTAAATCATTTAAGCTAAATGGTAGATGCATTAGTAGTGGCAATGGCACACATTGGGAGTGATTCTAGGGTCCTCAATCCAAACCATGCAACTGCATTTATGTTAGGGTTATGATTAGGAGTTTTTCTCCATTTAGCTGACTATAGATTGTTTCATCAATATGTATGCAATAATGAAACTTCAGAGAAAAGGTTGGATAACCAATCATAGGTTATTATATTTTATATTAATTAGACTATGTAGGCGACCCATAAATAGACTGATAATGAGACTGAGTTGTATTACTAATTAAATGTAAGTTAGGAAGCTGCAAGTAATTATTTATTTAATTATTTAAATTAATTAAAGCCAATATATTTTGGTAATGGCTAAATGAATATTTATTAAGCAGCTAGTGACATTGCCAGGTTGCAAGTACAAATTACACATTACAAATTGAGTTTAAGTCAGTTACATCCAGCCTTGAGGGTTGCACTGAGTTGGGATAGGGAACACCTAAGTTGCTTTGTTGAGCTGAGATCTGGAAACAATCAATCAGCAATGAAGACGACTATGTGTTGAAAGATTCAGACATCATAGTCAGCTGGAGTCCTCATGGAAGATCAATCAACAGGAGAACTACAACACTCAATCCACACCTAAATAGTGTTCAATTACTACATAGTTAATCAAAGTCAACTACAAGTATTAATTGAGTAAAGCAGTTAGTAAAAGTACATCCCTAGCCACACTTAACACAGAGTTACATTCAAAAGGAATTAATCAAAGTGAGTTAGAGCTTGATAGTGGATGCTACAAAATCAAACTATATTAGAAAATTTAGCTGAACTCAAAGCAGTAAGAAAACTGACAATATAATAAAAATAACAACTAAAGATGGTAAAATGAAAAAGATAAACAAAAAGGATGTAAATTGCTAAAATAGCATACAAAAGTGGCACATGAAACCAAATTGCAAAACACAGATTAACATTATAGAGAATGGCACTGTGTACTATGATGACAAAAACATATTAGAAACAGACTATGAAATTTTAACAGAAAAGGAACAAATAGAGGATGAACCAGAAACCTGTAATGATACTGACTAATCTAAATAACATTACCACAATTATAGTTGTGATAGATGGACTGATGACAAAAGCTACTATCAATACAGGAGCAGCTACCTTGATAATCAATGATAAATGTGCAAATTGCGCTTTAAAAGAGATTAATTGGAGACATCACAAAATTCATTCATAACAAAGAAGACTACTTGTTGGGAGGTTCAGAGATTAGAGTTGACCAGAGGCCTTTTGAAGATCAGTCAATCAGGAGAACTGCAACATTCTGCTCACACCTAAATAGTGTTTGATTATCATATAGTTAATCAATGTTAACCAAGAGTATAAATGGAGTAATGCAGTTAATAAGAGTACATCCCTACCCGCACTTAACACAGAATTACATTCAAAAGGAATTAGTAAACGTGAGTTAGACCTTGGTAGTGGATGATACAATTAATTTTTCCACTTCTGTTTCTATTGTTCAATTAAATTAATGCACCTGAATCAATCCATGGTTTTGAAACATTTGCAATTTTCTTTGAAAATTCGGATGTGAGAATATATTTTTTTCTGGGCAGTATTTTTTTGTAAAATTTGATAGCATTTAATTTTTTTTGTAAAATTTGATAGCATTTAATCAGGTGTTAATGATGAATATGTGAATTTCTAGATTTCACATTTTAAATGCTGGTGAAGTTTTTTGACACTTTCTGTCGACTTTTCTCATATTCTTTTCCAAGATTTAGTGGGCTTACATTCTTTTAGTATATTCAAATAAGAATCTATAAGACAGTGATCTAAGTTTGAAAATTCAAAACAAAAATTATTATAAGACGAAACATTTTCTGATATTATGACATAGTCAATGAGTGGTTGTCTATGAGCAGCTTACTCTAGAAGAAATTGTTTTATTTATTAGTGAAATATTGTAAGTATCTAGAAAATTGCAAAGCTTACTTTTTCATTAACCTTTAGAAGGCTTACATTCCAGTATCCCATTACCATTATATTCGTATTTTAACTCATTGCTGTAGAAAAAATTTATTTTCCATTTGTAAGAAAAATATTTGTATAAGTTATATTTGGACAATAGGAGATATTTACCAAATGGTTGTTAAAATTGTTGTTTGGATTTCGAATTTCAACCCAAAGACTTTCAAGAGTTGAGTCTCTTGCTATATCTGTACAAAGAAATGTTAATTAAATTATGACATTGAAATTTTAATATATACCTTCCCCAAAAAATTAAAAACCCTGTTAGAAAAAAGATTTGTTCAAACACTGAATCAATTTTTCCAATTACAAATAAAGTAAATAATTTTAATCTGTTCCAACACACTGGTTGCTTACCTTTTTTAAACAATTTCATAAAATTTAATTCATCAAATTGCATATTAAAACGTTAAGTAAAAAATATAAAGCCATTTATATCTCAGAAAATGTGAAATAACCAAACAAACTGTAAATGACTTCTTTGGAGACATGATTAAGGGCAAAGCATTACAAAAAAACAAAATAAAATGTAATGCAAGCATCCATACAAGACAACAGCCATTGAGAAGTGAGAATTCACTTCTGCTCACTCTTGTGTTTTTATCACTGTTCAAACTCGGAAATGTGTTCAAACTGTGAAACGAAAATTTCTTGAATTTTTCATTTGAACTCTGATTTGTTCAAACAGTGAGTCATTTGAAAACTGAGGTTTTCCTGTAATTGAAAGTATATATACATAAGATCAATGTAACCACTTCTTAACACCAAGGATGATTACATATACCAGGATAAATTACCTAAAATCAACATTTAAGAGTCAAGCAAATTTTTGCTAAAATAAATAAACAAACAAATACTACAAACTACAATACATGTATAATTACAAAATTAAAAATATGCACACTTAATTGTATATCTTTTAATAATATAGTAGATATTTACAGGGGTGTACCCAGGATTTTCTGACAGGGAGGGACATCATCGTTATTACCCAATTTTTGAAAATATTGAGAAAATAGTCCCTAAAAGTGCATTTCAAGTTTTTAGATTTTAAATTGTTCAATTTTTTATGAACAATTTTTTGATTTATGCAGTCAAAATCAAATTTGGAAAACTGACGCCCTGTGTATGCCACTGGATATTTAATGCAAAATACATCTCTTTTGCTGTAAATGTATTTATTAAAATTACTAAAGATTCTTATCAATATTAAAGTACTAATACAACATAAGTGTATGTTTAATATACTTGCAAATACTTTATTAAATAACTACAGAAAAAAACTTGAACCTGCATCTTATGAATGTGCTTAAAAGTCAAGAAGAGATTGATTACAAAATTGCAACTATCTATTTAAGCTATGTGTTCAAAGGGTATACTTAATATTTATATGGCAGCAATGTAAGCCAGTTTAACTCAATTTCTGACTTGATAGCAAATGTGAAACAATTGATGAAAAATAAATTTGTAGTTTTATTTCAAAATTAATATATTTGGACATGCAGCACTTTACTACATACAGCATGCTGCTCAATGGAACCAATTTTTTTTAAACTACTTTCCTTGAACATGGTCCCATTTCCTGTCCAATGAAATTTCCAGTCACATACTCAAAACAATATCTATTTTCTAACATTTTGTGTTGATTGCTTTCCATGCTCATTATATTTCATTCCTCCAGTTCCATGCATTATGGTCCAATCTCATTGATGTATTTTGTCTGTATAACCCATGCATTATTGGATTGTTGAACATAACATAGAATATGTTAATCATCAACAATAACCAGTGGGGATTTGGTTGGTTTTTTGAAAAATAGGCATGCACACATGGCTAAAGTTAGTAATGAAACCCATTGCATGTTTTGTGATGCTGGGAAAACACAGTTGTTTTTACATCCAGCATGTTAAGTAAGGTTTTTCACCAGTGTCCAATGTGGAGATGTTCTCAAGCTGTGATACTGAGAGTGCCTCTACATTAAACATTCCTAATGTAGGATGGACTACTAAACATGAATATCAAAGGAATGTGGATTTGCAAATAAGTAAACTGTATAAACACATTGAAGAAAATCAATGATTATATCAACCAATAAAAGACATTGTTATTTTTACAAGTATTTTATGTAAGTTAGGAAGCTGCTATTAGATTGCCAATATTTATACATGTGTTTTATTTAAGAACAGAAACTAGTGTCAATTCCTTTATTAATCACCTATGTTATTTAAACATACTCAATGCAAGGTGGTTTGATTAAAAGAGATTAAGTTGAATTGTGACGTTTTTATTACAACACGACACTAATAAGGAAACACACAATAAATATATTTTTCTGTTGAGTCAGCAGTGATCTGAAATCAAAACCATAAGTTGGATGAAATAATGGTGAATGGATTGGTGTTAAGCAAATGCCCATTAATTGATTGCAGAAAGTAGAAGTTAGCAGAAACATAATTTGCAGTCTCTACAATGCACCAAAGCAATATTCCAGTTTTCACTTTATTTGGCTTCCCATTTACTTTGATAGCTTCCATGAAGAGCATAACATTCTTCTCCCAATTTGACCATTCCACTGTAATATTTGAACTATCAACATCAAATGATAGATGTTTTGAATGCCATTACTTCTGTCACCATGTATGATTAGAACAATAGCTCAGTAAAATGTTTTATTAAAAAGTGCATGTTACAATAAACATATATACAAAATTACACAATTCAGCAGCTGGTATGGACTAATCATTAAGATGTGCCTATAAGGTAACAGTTCTCAAGTTATTACTCATCAAGGCTGGTGACAAGATAAATCTGTTCATTACCGTCATGTGACAGTTACCTAAATAGTAATAATTATATTGAAATCAAAATATATTTAGTTCTTGATTCATAACAAAGACAGATGGCAATCAAGTAAAGATAGATTTCTCCCTGCCACTGGCTTCAAACAATAAATTTTTAGATATCATTAGGGCAGATAATGGCTTGGATGATGATTCTACATGGTGACTGTGATAGGACACAAAGATCCTAATAACATATTGGATATACCAACAGTGAGTACAAGAGACAATTGCTCAATAAAGAGTAAACTTCATCTCAGAAGTAAAATACTGTGTTAACAGTATGGAATAAATGAGTGAAAGCAGTAGAAGCACAAAGTGAGAAAAGAATTCAACAGAAAATTTTTTGTGTGTGAAACCAAAACAGTTTAAAGCCTAAATGCAGAAATAGAGACCAAACTGAAGATCAACTCATATGGGAAGAAAGATTCCTATAGCATCCAATACTATGATAAGCAATAAAAACAGAAAAAATAGTGAGAGACAACCACAAAAACGTCAATAATCAACCTTACATACCAATCTATCAAAGAATCACCAAACCCCCACAACAGATGTTGAACTTTGAGCAATTCAAATATTGCCAGAACTGATTTTTAATGAGATATATGAAATCCTTAAGAAAAATCACAAAAATGGAACCATTTAAAAGAATGAGATAAGGGAACTTAAGGAAAGGTTTGAGAAAATGGAAATCATAAGAGGGACAACATTAGAAGAACTTAGAAATAATATGAGCATAAGTATGGAAGATCAATGTAATTTACTCTAGTGTGACATTGAAAAATTACCACAAAATTAGCATAAGCCAACAGAAAGATAATTGACCAAAATGAAAAATAGGAGATATTGTACAAAGAATTAGAAACAGTTAATTGAAGACAATCAAACTCACATTATGGAAATAGAGCATTTGAATGATCAGCTATGATAAATCAAATTGACAGATGAAGAAGAAAAGGATTTGATAGAGAAAGAAGTTCACTGAATATACATTGATGAGCACCTGGAAATAGAATTAAGCACACCTTCAAGAAATCTAAGTGTACAAAATGAAAAAAAAATTCCTATATGAAAGGGAAGAAGAAAGGGAAAAGAAAAAATCATCAAAGAGATTTCTCTAACAGTAACAAGAAAAATTAAAGAGGACATGAGAGATGGAAAATAAATGAAACCAATGTTTAGTAAATCAATACTAAATGAAAGCAACAGTGAGGAATCAACTCCATGTAAAGTGCTGCTGCCAAAGTTCAATGGAAAAAATGATAGCTACTCTGACATTTGAGTAGTGGTTTCAAATGTTTGAATTGACAATGAAGGAGAGAAAAGTGTCACAAGAAGCTGTAGCAGCAGCCAGACTTCCATTATAATCCATGAGCCCAGCATTTCAACACTTTATAATTTTGGACACTGACATGAAAAAAGGTATAAATTGCTGACATGAATTTTCTGGAATATTACCAGAATGAAAGCTATAATAACCAAATTAATATTAAGTGGGACAAACATGAAGAAAATGGAGGTTATTAGGAACTATATGTCACAAGTTGAAGTACTTTTAACATTAAGTTTGAGAGAGTTAACTGAAAATATATGACAACAAATTGAGATAAAATGTGATGTTGATGATAAGTTGGAAAAGATTATCAGAAAAGCAGTAGACATACAAGCTACACTGGAAAACAATCTGAGAACTTTTGAAAAGGCAATGTGGAACAAAGATAAAACAAATTGGAAATCAAACTATATTACAAGAAAATTTAGCTGATCTCAAAGCAGTAAGAAAACTGACAATATAATAAAAATAAAAATTAAAGATGGATGTTAGGTGCTACAATTGCACAAAAAGGGACAAAGGAAACCAAGTTGCAAAAAACAGATTAACAAGAATGGCAATGTGTACTATGATGACAAAGACATATTAGAATCAGACTATGAAATTTTAACAGAAAAAGAACGAGTAGAGGATGAACTAGAAACCTGTAATGATAATGTCTAATCTAACATTACCACAATTATTGTTGTGATAAATGGACTGATGACAGAAGCTACTATCAATATAGGGGCAGCTACCTTGATAATCACTGATAAATGTTCAACCAAATTGGCCTTTAAAAGGGATGAATTCAAAATATCACAAAATAGACGGATACTAAAGGTACAACAAAAGTAAAGATGCACATAGCCAATCAAAATTTGAGCAGTCACATTAGGAGATGATTTTTTAACGAAAAAAAGTGTGGAATCAACTATGGTAATAAAACTATCAAAGTGCAGGAAAAATAAATTGAAATCAAAGAAGAATGAAAAGAAAAGAATATGATATTTAAATTGGAAGAAGATATAAAATTACAGCCATCCATTAGAGGATGCACACAATTAAGATCTCCAAATTATTCTAATATAATGCATCCTAACATTAAAAATATTACCACCATTTTACTGACAAAAAATAGACTATCTTTTGAAACCAGTCTAATATGTGTTTAAATTTTTATTTTAATTTCCAATATCAAGAATCTCAGAAGAATTAGTTTCAAATATATATATATATATATATATATTTTTTTTTTCTAAAATTTCTATAATTAAGAATTTTGCTGTGTCTTGACACTCAAAAATATGAATAAAAATAAATTATTTCTTAAACTAGGTTTCAGCTTTCAATGAATTCATTAAAGTTTGAGTTTAAAAATTTCATTGTGTTGACTAAAACTCAACAATGAGTTATTGGCTGCAGATATAAAATATAGTATATCATTTATTGCAAATTCTTTGTAGTTGTCATCAGATATTTTCTTAATTTTTCCCAGTTTTGTTCCGTTGTCTATGTCAAATATCGTTAGAGATTAATCATTACATCCTGCTATAAGAACATTTTGAGTTAGAAATGCAACATTCCAGTATTCAATGTTCTCTGACTTTCCAAATAAACGTCACATTGCTTGAGCTTTAAATGAAAACAAATGAATTTCATTGCCATTACTAAATGCAATAGAATCTAAATTTTCATTTAGACTAATTGAAAGAACGTTGTTACATTCTTTTGGTAATTTTGCTTTTTCACATGAATGTGATTTTATGCAGATTTAAATAAACTTGACAATTTCCAAGATGCAAATAAAATAATATTCCTACATGGACTTGAATGAATGCGTGATACTTCATTAACATCACAAATGAAATGGGAAATGGTTTTGATTCTGTTAATTCATCATCTACTTCTTTTAGTTTACTAGGAGTATTACCATAAAACAGATCAATACTAGGAAGTTACCATTGGGTAGCTGTGATAAGCAGGTGTGAGAGAAGAGAGGTAAGTCAGATCCAAGAATAATTTTTTAGTGTTTGATTTCACGCAAAATGTCAATCAAAAGTCCTTTCCCATGGAAGTGAATCCAACAAAAACTTTAAAGTTCATATGTTTTACTTGTTTACACTTGCTTGCACTTTAAAGTAGTGTAAATTGTTTTGAAAGAAAAATTCCGATTCTTACAACGCACTTGCCTTTAAAGTTAGGTAATGTAAGGAAATCATATATTGACTATAAACCAAAAAACTAAAAAATTAAGACATCACATTCACGATCCTATAATAAACATGTGACATAAAAATATCAGTCTATTTAATGCAATCGCTAAAATAATTTTTATCCCATTTATTAAGATAGCAGTGAGAACGGATTTTTGTATGCCATCGTGTGACAGAAATATTTTGCAGTAAGAAATTTTTCATGTAATGCTTGTTTTAATGTTCGGCAGTTCCTGCGCTGTTTTTCTACATATTCTATCAATGGTAGTGGCAGATACATTACATGAATTCATTTGCCTGAGCAATCACTGGTGGAATTTGTGCACATACAGGTATTGGAAAAGTCCACTATGGAAATGCAAACATTCAAAATTAATCTTTAAAGAAATATATTTGAGATTTCATTTGATGAACTCAGAAAAACCTGGAAACAGCTTTTGCAATTCAATAAAAATCTGTGCTTAACCTCAACACCTATCCAATTGACGATTTCAAATATCAACCTAGTCTTTAAGTAGGTTAGTGATTCTTTAAGTTAAAATACTTATTAAAATTTCATACGTTTTAAATTATGTACATAATGCAATTCATTGTACTTACTGTTTTTTTATGAAGTTGATTTTGATATACGGTCTTATTCTAAGTTTCTAAGATTGGAACTATGGCAACTGATATTATGGTTAGCATATGATTAAAAATGCCTATAGTTAAATCATAATTCACACTTTTCATCCGGAAAATTATGACAGGTGATTCAAATGCAGCATCTATTTTTCTATGCTCATTTAGTGTAAATTTTGGTATATTTCAGTGGGTGAGGGGGTGGGAGATAATGTAAGAGTACCTAAATTTTCATTACGCATGATGACAAATGTTTTCTTGAGGAGATGAGGGTGTTTTATATATTTATACATATTTAATATATATATATATATATTATCATAGACTACTTTATTATAAAGTAGTCTATGATATTATATATATGTATATATATATATATATA
>CABFPE010000127.1:425479-436156 GCA_900660155.1 Hofstenia miamia | reverse complement strand
TATATATATATTCAGAAATGAAAGGCTTCGCATAGTTTTTTGTGAAGAAAAATCTACAAAAGTTGTTGCTCCCAAATTTATTTCTAAAACAGTGAAAATTTTTAATTGTATCACAACTCAACTCGACGGAAAAAGGCATCATTTAATGGTGCATTTGTAAGTTTTAAAGTTCAATTGATTGCGCATTGCTATTTTTTTATAAATTTCATATTAAATTGAATAATTTTATGAATTCATATATTTCTTGCTTTAATTTCATAACGCAAAATGTTTATTTGAATTATACCTTTATATTGATTACAAAAAACAATTAGACATTTCAGTCATTAAAATTGTATGCATAAAATGTTTGAGAGTGAAGAAGTGCCACAAAGCTAGACCAATCAATGTATACATTATCTTAAAATGATGATCTTGTAAAAAATATCATTAAATTTAATAGTTTTTACTTCATTGCTACTATTAGATTTAAACACTGTTTATTTCAAATAGTTCAAAAAGATGCACTTAAGGGAAAAGCGCATTATGATCTCAAGATAAATTATGAAACATGATTAAATATCAAGATTTTTATCCATTCCAGCGGAGTGTTCATTAACTACATTATATTCTCCAACTGTAAATCTTTGAACACAAAAAATTTCTTTTTTGATTTGAGAATAAATTTATTTAAATGTAAATGAAATATTCTCAAATTGCATTGGAAAATTATTAGTGTTATATACTTAAATTTGACAAATGCTTTGTCACAGATTGCAAGATTACCAAAGCAACAGTGCTGAATACATTGTATCCTATAAGAAAGTAAATTTACTTTGCAATACAATTTGGAGAACGGCAAACTATCTTAACCTGTTAGCATGCTCCGTGTGTTTAGATATTTATAAAGATCCCGTTACTTTAAGTTGTCCTTATTGTTTCTGCAAGCAATGCATTAACAGTTATGCAAGAAACGCCAAATTACTACTTGAAATTGAAATCAATAAAAGTTGATTTTCGCATACCTGAGTTTGTTGGACTACTTAAGTGTTTTGAAAGTAAAACTGAAAATCCTTTTAATTGTCGTGATGTGTGTGTGATGATGATATTGAACCAATAGAAGTTCATTTATGAAAAGTCTGAAGGAAAGTTCTATGCATATGAATTCTATTAAGAATCTTTTGAACCCTCTAACGGAATATGCTCGATTATGCCTACGTCATTTCAATTCGAAACTTGAATAAAATTGTGTATATGATTTATCCACCCCAAGCTGATAAATTGAAATTATGAAATGACTTACTTTTGTTATTGTTATAGTATTTTATTTTCGGTGACTAATGCATTGATTACATTACATCACGTTTTTGACAATTATGAATCTTAATAAGTTAATATTTGAAAATATATGTAGGCTTAGAATTAAAGTACTGATTAGCAGTAACTATAAAATTTAATGGGAGTCTAATGATTGCACAAATTTCTTTGTCGCAAATCGTGATATAGAAATTAAATATTTATTTAAAAAATACACAGTTTACAAAAGCCTTTTTGTTTAAAGCATATAATAATTTTTTTTTGCTAAATTTAATCAATGCTACAGCTGCTTCACTTCAACACTTCAGCGCCGCACCTAACTAAAATATATGTCAAGAATTTCTACAATATGTAATTTTTTAATGAAAATTAATATTTTAGTATACTCACAACTCTAGTCGTTTTCAAGATTCTTTTTAAATTACTTTATATTCGATTAAATATGGATTAACAAAATGGAAATAGTTGAAAAATTGTTTTCAAAGAAGTTCTAAGGAACTAAAAACAAAAAAGAATTGTACGTGAAGCAAGTTTGGACTTGAATTCACAAATTGATGCCCATGGAAGTTATTGTGATATTCCCAAGATATTTTCACGGGGTTCTTATCAGATCTCTAGATGAAGATGACATAGTACAGGGTTAGATCCGAATACAATTGTTCTGTGCAGACCCGGAGTTTAGCCTCACATCAGTGTACCCGATCGGGGCCCTATTCTGAATCATACCCAAACGAAGCTGTGGAAAAAAGGGAGTGACAGTTTTTCAAAAAAATAAATTTATCTCAAATTACATATTAACTGAAAAATTTAATGTGCTTTTCACATTCTATTTTATAAAATTTTATATAATGTTGATTCTTTGCCTATTTAATAACACGTTTCAACTGCTCCTTACCAAAATCAAAGTGACCATAAATACAATTAATGTATCCGTTCCTGGGGATTTTCTTCAAATGTAGAATGTTTGTACCATTCCTGAATGCTATTGTACAACATTGTCAAAATTTGCATTTTTCTGCATGGTTGGTAGCCAAACCTGATAGGGTCTCTCTGATTGATTTTTTAAATTGTTTCTTAAATTTGACTTTTTATACCTGATTTTTTAAATCAAAATGTTCCTGCATTTATTTAGAAGATAAATTCCCGCTTATTTACTGAACAAATAAATTTTTAATAAATCTTAATAATAAAAATCTAAATCTTTTAGTAAAAAACCATATAATTTGTCAAATGAACTTCTTCAAACACTAGGTTGGCAATAAATAGCCCGCACTCTGATCTCCCATTTAGTGTTTTGACGGTAAGAAAATATTGTGTGTCCTTGACCGGCCGGAACTTGGGCTCCAAAAGAATCTTTCAATGTCTTCATCCCCATTCTAGTTTCTCAGAAGTATTCTTTATTAAATTCTAATTAAAAACAACAACGCACTCCAGTAACAGTAAATCTTATTCATTACAAATGTATTTGTTTATGTTTGTAATTTCAATTCGTCAAAATGTCTGGAACATTGTTACAAGCATTTCGTTACTTTAGCAAAATTGGCTCTTTGTTATTGATTATTGATTGTTAATTTTTAAAAATAATGACTTTCTAAAGACACAAAATTAAAGGATTAAATGAACAAAAACTAAGTAAACTAATTGGATCAAATTAATCATTATTGAAATGGTGATGAACTTGCTGCAAAGCGGCGTAGAATGCAATTAGTAACAGTTGCTTTAAACAGCACAGACTGATATTGATATCTGAAAATCTGAAAATATTGACTGTTTTCCGTTACAACCGTAACAACCTTATGCATGCAAAATTTGTAACCAGTAACCGCATCTAACCACATAGCTCTAGTTCTGAAGTGAATTTTGTTCCACATAGTGCAATAGGATTTTGTAATATTTTTTCTCATTTATTTCTCAAGGGAAATTTTATTCCCACTGGCTTCGGATAAGATTTCTATTCTTATGGACAGCTCTGACAAGACTTACTTCAAAAATATTTTGATAGCTTTCTTGTACTTACAAATTGTACTGTTAAATACCAAGCAGTAAACCAGTCAAAATATTTGCAATTGAAACAACTCTAACT
Organism: Hofstenia miamia; assembly: GCA_900660155.1. NCBI lineage: Eukaryota > Metazoa > Xenacoelomorpha > Acoela > Hofsteniidae > Hofstenia > Hofstenia miamia. Next base: position 432,777 of record CABFPE010000127.1, on the reverse strand, counting down.
CTTTTGAAAATGATTAATCCAAAATCTGGAAAACATTTAGAACATTCTCTATAAAAATACAAGTACAAGTACAATTCTAGTGTGCGCGGTACTGACTGTTTGGGTCTCGTTCATGGTACGAATCCCATCACTATTATATCGGATTAAAAAATTTGTTACTGTTAACTGTATGGTACGGGACTGATATTTCTCTAGAAATTTTCATCATTGCTTTTGATTTTCTGAACTTTCAACGGTATGGTCACGGACGGGACTGGGACACGATTTTGTTGTCCTGCAGAACTCAGTACAACTCACGAAAATATTTTTGAGTTAAGTAATCTTGAAAATCCTAGTCCAGCCATAGTATTGATATTGTAACCAAAGTTGGAAATGAATACACAAAATTAGAAGGACCAAATAGTACCCATTAGTTGATTTCCAAAGCTTGAAAGAATGTACCAGACTCAATGCTGATTTTGGAATTGGCCAACCCCGATCAAATTTTTAGATTGTAGATAAGAATACCCAAATAGCTGGTTACAAAATTTCCTAATTGTGTTTAAAATGTGGTTGTTTCAAAGAGGAATCAATGGGTAATTATACAGTAAATCACTATATCTATAAATTGATCACTCATTCGATCCTGTGCTGAACTTTGTCCACTTAATAAATTGGACTTGCGATTGGGCTAGGCTAACTTAGAATAACTTAATATAATTGCAATGTATAATGTATACCAATATCGTTTGAGAAACACATTGTATATTCCAAAAACCTATGCATATCCACATGCATTCATCATTTTATTGTTTGTAGTGTTTCCTGAGAATAAATATGACATATTAATACTTAAAAAAATATTTCAATATTTGGTTGAAATGCATCTGCAAAAAAAATCGTCAAATGATTCTCCATTGTTATAGTACATGAAAAAATATTTATGAAATACTGAAAATAGAATTTCAAAAATGTGTGTTCCAAAGAATACCTCTGTTAAAATTTGGCCATAACATGTTACATTTGAATTTTCAGAGTATTCTAATTAGTCGGTTTTTCGTCGGGACTGGCCTCAAAATATGGTCGTATCTTAACATCATTAAGTTTCTTGTTAATGATCTTCAATGATATAAATTTGTGATGAATGTATCGCAATTTCTAATAAATTTCTTTAATTGTATACATATACATTTAGGCATTATCGAAGTATGTGTGCACCAGGTATGATACGATTTTATGATATTAGAATTTATTGTGTACAACAATCTTCTTTTGTTTAAGACGCTGTCACAGCACAATTGCCTATAAGTTTTCAGTGAATTAATCTCGTTGAAAAACCCCATTGAAAATAAATATAATGAAAATATTGACTGTCTTTTGTAATAGTGTTCATTTAGAAGTTTTATTTGTAAGTTTTCACATTGTCTATTTTGATAAAGATATTTCTTCAAATTCTTTTTAAAACTTGCCAATTTCTTGCAAAGAAATGTAAAACGATTTTTAAAGATCTTTAAAGAATTAAAAGATAATTTTAGAGTCATATGTCATGTATCTTATGCTTATAACAATTCCAATGCTAAATCTTTATTTACATTGTTTTGGAAAAAAACAACACTTCCATAGAATCACAATTTGTAAGTGTTACAAAACTTTAATAAGCAGCTTTAGTTGATTGAAAATATATAGTAAAGATGATTAATTTATTTCAATTTTCTATGTATGCGCCTAACAAACCGAGTTGTGGAAAACAGACAAAAATTCTTTAATTTCAAATTTTGTTTGTATGTGTTTCAAAATCGATCTGCAACCTTGTTAATTGCTCGTGATATAAGTACAATTCAAATTATACAAAAACTGTTGCCTGTGAATTTCATCTTGAAATTTAGTATTTATTTGACGAAATATTAGAAATCACGCTATTAATTTGCTGTTACCGCATGTATTCTACAAGCATTTTTCCACATTCACCATCTATTATTTAGATGCATGGCCGAAATTTTCATTGGAAGTAAACCAGACTAGCTGACTCCACAACAAACTATAGCTAGACAAAAACATTTTAAAATTATCTGACACACTATGAAACTTCCAGTTTCTTTTAATACGAAATTTTGTTTGGGAGAACAAATAACTCGATTAACAAGATGCATTACTCAAAAGCTAGATGATTATTTATTTGTGCTCGCATTTGCCTAATGGAATGATTCTATTTAGAAAGTACCGACGTCCAGATCAAAACGAAAAATTTTACGCTTTTGCAAATGATTTTCTACCAGGACCTGATCTAACGTTCAGCATTGTGCAGGTGATTTAATTTGTAGTTTTCAAAAAGTTTAAAGCAAAACGCTTCAAAATTTACATGTTTGAATAATATGCAGGCTTGCATATGGTAATATGATTGTCTTCCATTTTAGAAACATGTCCATATTTTTCCATAATTCTAGGAGTTATGTTATACTAATGGTTTTGCGATATTGAATTTTACTGGTTTCAGTCCCATTTAGTTTGATTGGATTTGATTCCACTCAATCTCATTAAATTTTCTGGTGCAATAGTCCCCACAGCATGACTTCTATTTTGATCAAAATAAGAAAATTTATTAGTAGCCTTCTTGGATCAGTAGTTCCAGGTTTTTCATTTTATTCCCAGTCCCATGTTAATCTCAGCATTATGGGAATAATATCAGTAAGTAGAAATTTGCAGTTACGAGTATTTCATGACTCTAATCTAACTTGTATTTTTTTCTAGAAGAAATAAACGACTATTTTGAAACTTTATCCATCCAAGAGATTTTAGAAAGCAAAACTAAATACTCAAAATAAAAATAATTTCAACAATAATAACAAAATACATGTATATTAAAGATGTCTATCTACTGATCAAATATCAATGAATTCGTTCATTTAGATACCAGAAAATCTTATGTATTTCTGTCCTAACTTGTAAAAATTCATAACCGTTAAGCTCAATCAGGTGTCCCATGGGACTGTGTGATCTCAATGAAGCGTGCTAGTGGATCTTTTACTTTAGAATAACTTGAACCAACATTATAATTCAATTCAGATACATACTACAATTAGTTTTGTGGAAACTGCTAAACAATATAATAAAATTTTGGAATGAATTTGATCCTGACCTCAGCAAAGACATTTCAATTATATTTCTAGTAATTATTTCAGGTAATTGCAGTTCCATTCCTGTTCAAAATCGAATTAGAATTAAACAATTTAATAGCATAATATAAATGTATGTGTGGCGATGATATATGGAAAAACTTATGCAATAAGCTGCTATCTCAGTAGCGCAGGGGGTGTGGGGGCTTAAGCACTCTCTGTTTTTATTGTTTTTGAAGACTGAAATTTTGAATGTGATTTTGTCAAGATTCTATCCCTTTTTTAATTTTGTAGTCGTTTTAATATATTTTAGTATTACGAATTACTACGCAATTTTCATTATAATTACTTTACTTTTCAAAAACAACTTTTCTAGATTATTATGTTAGTAATTCACAATTGAGAATTTAGAGCAATAATTTGCTGAAATTTCATATATCAATGCTAAAACTAAGTACAATGCTTCAATATTTCCCTCAATAACTAATTAAAAGCTATTTTCAAATGGAAATTTTACTGAAGTTTTAGCGTATTTCTGCAAAGCCAGAAAAGACCAATAAATATTGAAAACGTCCTCCGAAATTCTATCAATTTTGCAAAACTAGACATTTTTCACAATCACATCAAGCATTCCTTGAAATTTTAAGGAGACAGCCAGCACGTCAGTTTTCTTCATTTCTTAAAAAAAGTTAAATACACTTCGCACCTAGTAGTAAGATAATTCGGAGGTTTACAGATTGAAGAAATCAAGCAAAGTCACGACATAGCGGGACCATGATAGAGGACACTCTCACATAAAAAAAGCTTTTGAACTTCAAGCCCCCCTTGATTTTTAAGGGTTTTGACGCCACTGTGCTAACTTATTAATCGCGGTGTCATTCAATATTAAAAATGAATATATGCATACAGTTTTGAAACTGGAATTGATGGTAACGAATGTTACATGTCATTTACTGTATTGATGTGATGACGTAAACAATATCATTTGATATTGAATAATTTGCTATGCTTTGTGTGATTATTGTAATGCATTTTATAACAGTTCATAAAAAATTTATATTCCGTGAAGGAATGCTCCTCGAAAGCTTCTCAAACTTGAGTAATTCAAAAAATTGAGAATATCTTGATATGAATTTACACTACCAGAAATTTCCATTAAATTTTATCCCATAAAAAGATTTCAATTTCCATTCAATTTGTACTTCCATAATCTGGAAATGGAATGGATAAGAAACTTTCATTTCATAAATAGTAGTTATTGGATATATTAAACAATTTTACTCATATAAATTGCACTTATTTAGAGAATGACGTACATTTAGTTGAAAAATACTCATAGTTGTACAATTTCAGCATGTGAAAATAGCAATAAATCATCTTTAACGAAATTCGTTGACATTGTTGCCAAACAAAATGTATTATAAATTTCTTATTGAAATATGCAAAATTGTACACCTCGACTTATTGATGCAAATTGGAAAATTTAACTTAAAAAAAGTTTGTAATATATTATATATTTTTTTGAAATTGTAGAAATAGATAAATCTGAAAATCGCAAATTTATTCTTAAAATTCCTGAGGTTTGAAAGTGAGTATATGAGCTTGCGCATAAAATATTTTACAAGCCAATAAAATTGCATATTGATAACATTAATAGATATTGAATAACATTACCAAAGACCAAGTTTATTAATTAACACATAAGGGTTTATCAGAGATTGATTTGGGACTATATTTTGAGGTCAGGCCTGGCACAAAACCGATGAATTAGCATTACTCTGAAAATTCCAAATTAACATTTTATGCCCAAATTTTAGAACAAGTATTCATTGAAAGACACATTTCTGAATTTTATTTTTAGAATTTCATTTATGTGCATTCATTGAAAGACACATTTCTGAATTTTGTTTTCGAATTTCATTTATGTGCCAAATCTTCGATTTATGAATACTAACAAATGAGAATCATTTCACCATTTTTTAATGTAGATGCAGTTCAACCAAATATTTGAATATTTTGCAGAAATATTTAACTGTCACATTTACGATTCGTTTCTCAAATGATATTATTATGCATTATAAATTACAATTATACTAAGTTATTCAAATATTTTGAATTTTTCAAAAATATAAATAAAAATTAATTCATATTAAACTAGTAATTCAGCTTCTAACGAATTCACTAAAGTTTGAGCTTCAAAATTACATTGCCTTGAGTAAAAATCAACAATGAGTCATTGGCTGCAGATATAAAACTTGGAAATTTATTTATTTCATACTCTTGGTGGTAGTCATCAGATATCATCTTTATTTTTCTCAGTTGTTTTCCACTGGCTACGTCAAATATCGCTAGAAAATAATTTTTCACAATCTGAGCAGAATCATTACAACTTGTGATTAGAACATTTTTGATTAAAAATGCAACACCACAGCATCCAATGTTCTCTGGTTTACTAAACGAACGTAAAACAGCTTGAGCTTTAAATGAGAACAAATGAATTCCTTTTAGATTATTAAATGCAATATGATCTAAATCTTCATTTAGACTAATTGTCAATACGTCAGAATATTCTTTGGGTAAATCTGCTTTTTTGAATGATTGTGATTTTACACAGGTATTTAAAAAAGTCAGCAATGTACGAGATAAGAATAAAACAAATTTTTTACAAGGACTTGAACACATACATGAAATTTCGTTAACATCACAAAATAAAATGGGAAATGGTTTTGATTTTGTCAACTGATCATCTACTTCTTTTACTTTAGCAGAAGTATAAAGACGAGGAATCAATGCTAGTAAGTTACCATTGGGTAGCTGTGATAAGCAGTTGCCAGAGAAACAATAAAAGCCAAATCCAATGTTCAATTTTTTAGTGCTGCTATTCCTTGAAGTTTTAGTAATAAAGTAATTGCTATCTTCTTGAAGTAGACAATAAATATCACCACATTCATTATCATACAAAATATCCCCAAATGCACCTTCACTTGGTAAATATCTTGCTAATAATTGAGGCTTCATGCATTTTTCATAATATAATGCACTTTTCGCCATTTCGACATTTCATGCAGAGTACTTTCCCGTAATCTTTGCATAAATGAACTTCGATTGGTTCAATATCATCATCACAGGCATTGCAGCAATTAAAAGGTTTTTCAGCATTACTTTCAAAGGACTTAAGTATTCCAACAAACTCAGTCATGGGAAAATCATCTTTTTTGATTTCACTTCTGTTGCCTTTTGACATACTGATCAATTAATAGTTTGTTGGTTATTGGCACAACTGTTAATGCATTGCTTGCAGAAAGAATGAAGACAACTTAAGGTAACGGGATCTTTATTAATATCCAAGCACACAGAGCATGTTAACAGTTCCTAATAATTTGTCATTCTCTCAAATATTTATTGTTAAGTAAACATTAATTACTTCCTCATATAGAATAAAATGCATTCAGCACTGTTGACTTGATAATCTTATAATCTTTGAGAAAGCTTCCAGTTCTGCTGTTTTATGGCGGTCCAAACTTCTTTAGCCTACTTTTGTAGCAGTTTAAATGTTGTTTATAATTACAGATAGAGCACTTGGTGATTTGCGGGCAATCACAGATGATGCAGAGATCCTTAACTGCGTTAAAACCACCTTGATTTTTTCATTCTAGCTTTGATCAAACAACGTGCACAAGTTTCTTATTTCTGAATGTCATTTATATTTTACGAAAAAAAATAAAAAGCAAAATTAGTTGCATATTACATAATATGGATGTTATTGCAATTTCGTAATTGGTTGTGTTATAAAATTGATATTTATTTAGAAAATATTTAAGATTATAGTGATAAATTTTCTTAAATGTGCTGCCCCATGGCACATAAACTTATAGTGATTAATTTAAAGACAAAAGAACAATGTACTATATTAACCATAGCATGAGTAATAATTAAATATCATTTTCTCCTTGTCTACAATTTCTATTTCTCAACACTGTTCCTACTTACCCCATTTGATAATAAATAGGGTTGGTCAAATTTTTTGTCCTCAAATTCAACACCATGCACCTACTCCAAAGATTTCAAAAAAAATCTCTTTTTTTAGAATTTATTGATTTCAGCAAGAGCTTTACATTTGTGAATTGGGTGATTTTCTTTAATTTTATTAACATATTTAGCAACATTGATTGAAATTGAGACTAAGCACGCATTCATAACATTAGA
>CABFPE010000127.1:365650-383384 GCA_900660155.1 Hofstenia miamia | reverse complement strand
TAACTAGTTAATAAGAAAGAGAAATTTGATGGATCAACAAATGGGTAACACCTCACCCACAGTTTACTAAGCATCCCTTAACAGTGATTAAACACGGCGTAACAAGCTAGGTGGAGGATGTTACACCATTGTTCCAATTCAGCATACTGAGGCTCACGAGAGAATTGCATTAAGACCTCTCTTGTTCTTATTAACTCCAAGAATGCCTTCGTGGATCCAGGTTGTTGTTCAATTAGTCTCTTAGTGCTTAACAGGGCATTCTCTAGGGAAAATATGGCAAACTTAGTTTCAGCAGTGGCACCCCACATGTACTTCTTCATCGTTTCAGAAAAAATATTAATGTCCGACGGACAGATTCCCAACCTGTTGCTAATCGAGATAATCGACAACTTTCCTGTTATGCTGCTCACCCCCACCAGTTGGGCATAATATTTTTCGTAGTGCTCCATAGCTCGTTTGGTTTTGCACGGTGATGATGGTGGCCCACATTTGTGTAATAACCAGTTTTTTACTTTCCATGTGAGTGGACAGACAGCTATTTCGTGATCCGCCATTTTTGACATGGTGTTACATTTATTTTGGTAGATCAGTAAAATGATATGTGGGTCTCTCCTCAGATAGAAGGCCATAATCCAGATGGTGCCTCTTGCAAAAATGTCAGGCACTCTGTCTTCTGAAAATAACAGTGATTTAAAGTTTTTCCGATCTTGAATGTTATAAGAAAACTTTATTTCCCGTAGAACTCTTTCAACAGACTGATGGTATTGGGAACTAGGACTTTTGATTCATATATTGGGCCAATTGGACTTGGGTTTTTTGTGGCTTTAATGTCTGTCCATATGGCTTGAATTTCTTGTAAAGTTTGAAAACTTTGAGAAAAAACAGAACTGACCCTCATATCTGTTACAGTGTGTATGGTGTTCATGTTTAGCAATTCCAGAGTTTGGGCCTGCAATATCATATTGATTAGTAGTTTTTTATCTACAGCTAATTTATGTGACGGGATTTTCTCACATAACATGAGATATGTGAATAGTAATTTCGTGACTGAGGGCATCTGAGAGTTCTGCAGTGATATTTGGCTGTATTGGGATCTATAAAGAATAATAAAATTTTCCATCCTGTAGTTAAGGCTTTCTATCACTTTGGGGATATTGTCTTCGTGTTCTTCCCGGAGTACTATTACCAGCCTTATTCCTTCAACCTTTGCTATACAATACGCAATTTCTATCTGTTCCATTATATGTTCGTCTTGAACTTCATGAATTCTCAGAAAATAAATTACTAACAGGTTTGGGAAATCAATGTTAACACATTCGAAGCTTCTAATGGTGCTTCCACTGTTTAAAAACTTGCAGAGATTGTATATTGAAAAGTCTTCATCAAAGGAAATATGTACTGTACTTCTCCAATATAACCGGCTAATTCCTTCAAGCATGCTGGAATCATAACAAATTATTGAATTTATTTGAGGACGTTTTTCTGCGTCAATTATAAAAGGTATTATATTGATTGAACAACTTAACTTTTTGGTGTTGTATGTCCACCATAATTGGTTCTGGGTAGCCTCTGAAATATCATCTCGAATGTAGTTTACTGCTCTACGTGGGGCTATGAAATAGGGATGCAGTGTATCTGCCCCAACTCTGGACATCCTCTTCTTGTGTTCTTCATTCTTCTTAGAGCGGACTGTTGAAGTAACGGAACTATTAGAGGTAGAGGGGGCTATTGAATCACTCTTTGGGGGGGTATTTACATTTTGTAATGCACTAAAAGGGGTACGTAAATGTTGCTTAGTTAAAGTTTTTGAAGTTTGTGTTGCCAGCTCTGCTCACGCGCGTGGAAGTACGTGTCCCCCCATGGAGTAGCAAGATGAGGACGGTGTTGATGCTGTCTCCTCTCCTAAGTGTGGAGCTACTTGTCGCCCGTACAGTATAGGACTCTCCTCAGCATCTTCATGTCGTCCTCGTTTGTTTTCACGTGCCTCATCAAGCAAAGATCCAGGTCTCCCACGCCTCAATGAGGATGTGACATCATGTCCACTAACCTCCATTCTCCTTCTCACTCTTTGACGGGATGGAGGAGCTGGCGACTCTAATTTGTTCTTCCCTATCGGTGTCATTCCTAAACATATCTATGAGGTTAAGATCACAACTGTTGGGATCAAAAGTTTGGTTCTCTCTGGCTCGCCTTGAAGGCAAAACTCGTGAGCCAACATTATCTACTATATCATGTTCAAAATCAGTATCATAGAAGTCTTCCTCGGCAAACTCAGTTAAATTATCATAAGTTGCAAATTCATCAATACCATTATCAACTAATGTAAATTCGTTATTATCATCAATGATGACATTATCAATATCTTTAATTGATTGTTTTAATCTCTGAAAGTGTACGGTTTTTCCGTTATTGAGTGTGTATGTATTGTGGTCGAGCACTTTCTCTACAGTGAATGGACCCTGCCAGTTATTGGCTAATTTTCGCACCTGATTGTGATCAGTTATAATACGAGGTAGATATGCAAATACTTTATCTCCTCGTTTATGCGATTCACCATACAGTTTTTTGTTAAATGTTCTTTTTTGTCGTATACAAGATTGGTTAGTGTTGTGACAAATAGTTAAGTGAATCTGCTGCATATCACGTAATAACTGATCAACATATTTATCTAAGGTAATTTCTGAATAGTGTGGATACATCATTGATAATGAGGTTAATGCTTTGCAGCCGAACATGGCTTTGAATGGACTGACCCCAGTTGTAGAATGGACTGAGGTATTATAAAAAAATTCGATACATTCTATCACCCAACGCCAATCCTTCCCTGCTGCTCGTGATAATGCCACTCTAATTAATTTTATTAAAGTTCGGTTTAGGCGTTCCACTAAGCCATTGGCTTGAGGGTGATATGCAGTGGTGAAGTCATGAAGTATCTCTAATTCAGGCATGAGGGTTTTCATCAAATTGCTTTCAAATTGCGGGCCATGATCTGAAATTAGTCGCGACATCGGACCGTATTTTAAAATCCATTCCTTCACTATTTTATCAGCTACCTTCTCAGCTTGTGTACTGTCCATGGGAATTATCCTAGCATATTTGGTAAAGTGATCTATGATTACTAAAAGATGTTGAAATCCCTCGCTGTCACTGGATAATTGCTCCAGGTCCATATGTACGATCTCATTCAGACTGGTGGCTGCACAACATTCCAATTCAGCCCTCTGTTCTGGGAAATGAGAGGAGTTATTTAATAAACACTTCCCACATTTGTTGATTATGTCCTGAACTGTTGATCAAATCCCAATGGTAACATAACGAGAGTTAAATGTCTTTTTGGTTTGTATAATTCCTAAATGGCCCCTTTCATGAACCCTCCTTACAAGATCTCTTTTGAAATATTCTCTGGAATAGCAAGGCGATTATTTTGACTCTTTGCATATAATAGTCCTTTCTCTGTCATTTTCCAGTTATATCAATTGTAATATCTGATAGCAGTCGGTGAAAGGGGATGGAAGGGGTCCTTCATCCTTCTCATAATATCAGAGAGTGTGAGATCATTTTGTTGGTGTTTAATAATCTCTTCTTCAGATATTTCTTCGCGGATTAAGATTGGTAGAATTTCTTTACCGTTTTGATCGGAATTTATTTCAGGAATCAATTCATATTCAGTCTGTGGTATAAACGCGAATGGGATCTTCTCTCCGGCTGGCTTTTTTAGATCCCTTTCATAGCTTGGCAACACTGTCCAGTAGTTGGCATTCAAATGCAAGCGTCCAGGTGATGTTTTATCGAGAAGGAGAAATCATTAAGTTATTCTATCCATCTGGCTACTATGTTGGACTTATCTCCTGAAAATTTCTTAAGCCAGGCTAGTGTGCTATTATCTATGCGCACAATGAACTTTCGACCTAAAATAAAATATCAGAATGTCTTGAGCGACTCCACTAATGCTAACATCTCACATTTGGTCGCACCGTAATTCTTCTCAGCAGCTCGTAGTTTTCTACTAAAATATTGAACCGGGCTTTTGATTCTGTTTATCTCCTGGCTTAACACGCCACTGATGGCAACAGTGCTTGCATCACAGTCCATGATAAAATCCTTGTTGTAGTCCGGAATATTTAGCGATGGTATTTTTTGTAACTCAGTTTTGATTCCTTCTAAAGCTTCCTGTTCAGTCCATGTACATTTAAACTTGTGAGACTTCTTAAGTAGTTGAGTTATGGATTTTGTTTTCTTGGCCAAATCGGGGATAAACATTCTGTAGTAATTTAGAAATCCCATTAACCTCTGCACATCTTTTCTGCTCCTGGGTGTCTCAATCTTCTCTAGAAATTGCTTAGCATTGGTTTTGATTGAGATTCTTCCATGCTCTATCACTCTGCCAAGAAACGTAACTTTAAGTTGTGCCAGAGAGCATTTATTTCCATTCACCTTAAGTCTGGCTTTCTGCAACAGTTCCAAAGTCTGGTTCAATTTCTCAAGATGTTCGTCAAAAGTCTCACTCGCTACAAGAATGTCATCAATATATGCCGAAATACCGGGTTTGAGAATGTTGGACTTGTTGGTTAGGACTTTGGTTACATAGCGCTGAAAAGTTGCAGGGGCATTACATAACCTGAAAGCCATATATTTCCATTCATATAGGCCGTATGGTGTAATGAATGCAGTCTTTTGAATGTCGGATGGACGCATCAGCACCTGCCAGTAAGCTTTACAGAGATCGAGGCAGGAGAAAAACTTATATTTACTGGCATCATATAACAGGTCCTTGATTTGAGGCAATGGGTAAGCGTCTTTGATCGTGATATCATTTAATTTCCGAAAATCAATACATAGCCTGTATTTTCCCCTTGTCGAATAAACACTGTGGGGGCAGCATAGGGACTGTTGCTTCCCTGAATTATTCCACTCTTGATTAGATCCTTTAGAATTTTCTCGTACTCTGATTTGAGATTTTCCAGAACCCAGCGAACAGGTAATCGAATCGGCTTATCCTGCTTCACCTCAATAGCATGTTCTTTGCCGATTGCTTGCCCCACGCTGTTTGTCTCATAATTAAAAACTTCACTCTTGCTCTGAAGTATTGAAATGAGTGATCTTTTATCTGTATCATTTAGATGTGGATGGGTTTCGTGATTTACTGTAGGAATCTTAACACTAAATAACTCTTCTAGATCATGGATGGTGGTACATATGGACAAACAGGAGGTCGCGACACTCTCAACCCTAACTGGTACTCCGATGATTTGTATATCAGATTCTTTAAATCATACCGGATGTGTTGACCCATTAAGAATAGTGACATAGGTTTTTCCTGAAATTACCTTGCAGAGATCAGGTGAAAAAGAGATGCCTTTAATATATTTGCCTCTTTGGCCCTCTATCATCATGTCTCCATTTATCTCTGAATCCAAGAACACAGCTATTCAGGTCCAGTGCTTTGCTTCTAAGTAGACAGTATTGGATAAATTAAACACTACTTCTCATTTGGGAATCATGGCTAACTGCGTGGCATCTTAATCTTTTATGGATATCATGTTATTTTTATAATCAATCACACATGCGTTCCTCTTGAGGAAGTCATTACCCAGAATCAAATCATAGGGAGGTTGATGGTTAGCTGTATCAATGACAATGAGGTCGACTTCAAACTGTTGAGCATGAATTGTTAGCATGGCATTACGTAATTTCCCTTTTAATGAAATTGAATTTCCTGATGCATCAATGAGTTTTATATCAGATGATGGATTTAATGAATCACGGGTGAAGCAGATGTCTTTATAGCATTCATTGCTTATGATTGAAGCTGCAGCCCCAGTGTTGATAGTGGCATTAATAATTTGTCCATTCATTTCCACAGGAATTAAGTTTTTCCTTATCAGATTCGTGATAACCAGTACGTCCTGTGCACATTTTGAAGGAGTCAGCGCTACATTTAATTTAAATGTGGGGACTCACTCTCTGTTAAATCGACTAACAAGGTGTCAGGAGCAGATGTAGCAAGATCATGATCACCCACCAAGAAACCTTCACCTTCAGCAACAATTTGGATTTTCGCCTTACAATTAGATTTAAAATGTCCTTTCTCACCACATTGAAAACACCTTACTGATGCCATGTCGAAGTCTTTCTTCAAGACCATTTTCTTGGATTCATGTCTTACGGTTGTTCCAGATAGTTCATGTAGATCTTTATCGATTCTGGTGGAGTTATAAATCATGTAAACAACACTAATTGCCTTTCGTATAATCTTGTGTAAGCTCTCCTCTGGGTCGCATTTCATCTCCAAGCGACTCCGAATTGAAGGGGGAAAACCTCTGCAAATATAGGAGAATAAATCATGCCGAGAATATTTGGGAGACAAGCTACTTAGTCGGAAAAGTCTCTCAACTTGCGTAATATAATTACGAATATCATCCCCTCTCTTAAAAGACATATCACAGAGCAGAGTCTTGTATTGGTGTTTTATGTGAGGGGCCTTGTAGTGATCCTCAAAAAATCCAACTAACAGTTGATAATCAGTCTTGATATTCCTATCCAACATAAGAGATAGATTGTATGCTAGCCCACTCAAATATAGTGGGAATTGTGATACAGCATCTTCTTGAGATGTTTTATACTGTTTCATGTGAAGCTCAAACAGAAAGAACCACTCCTCAAAAGATTGCGAAACTGCGTCAATTTGTCCAATGAATTTAGGTAAGACTGAATGTTTACTATGCACCAGTATTTGTCCAGGAGTCTCAACAGGAAAAATCGAACTACGAAATTGGGGTCGCTTATCTGAGGTGGTGCCATTTACTGGACTCATTGTATCAGTAATATGTTCTTTTGCGATAGTTACTGTGGAAACACAAGGAGGCTGCATGTGGGCAGGAGTAATGAATTCTCTCAAAGGGGTAACAACAGTAGTGATAGATGCTTGAGTCAATGCAAGATTAGACGACACAAATGAAGTGATGCAAGATGACACTGAAGTGGGTGGAACCGTCACCTTACTTTCATTGCATGGTGAAGGCATGGGTGCACTCAGGCAAGCAGGGGTTGAATTTCTACCTTCTCCAGATCGAATCATCTGTGCAAACTGATCAGTGATCTTCTCGGCCCAATCCCCTAAAGCTTTGTGTAATGTGGCATGAGTAACAAATTCGCCAACAGGAACCTTTAAGAGGTTATCTTCTTCTGACTTAGCCATCTGGGTTTTTAATTCATGAATTTGTAACTCCAATGATTATGAATTAAGAATGAAAAACCAAAATTAACGTAGCCAGGATTCACCGCAACAGATCGATTCCTCTTTAAAATTGAACGAGCATATTTTGGTAGATCAGTACCAGAATAATCAAAGGCTAAGATCTTTAGCAAAGCACTTAAAGCTACAAGCGTAGCATGATATTTACAATACCAAGCATTTATATCCTTTCGCAGGGATCTTACATTAGTACGTCCTGAAGGTTCATCTAAATTCAAATAAAGTTTTGCAATACTATATGACCAACAATTTAACATTATAGCAAAAATATAAATGTAGGGTGCATTTTGCCAAATTTGGGTTTTAAATATGTTTATATTCAAGAATAACTTATGCTACAAATTTTNGGATTCACCGCAACAGATCGATTCCTCTTTAAAATTGAACGAGCATATTTTGGTAGATCAGTACCAGAATAATCATAGGCTAAGATCTTTAGCAAAGCACTTAAAGCTACAAGCGTAGCATGACATTTGCAATACCAAGCATTTAGATTCTTTCGCAGGGATCTTACATTAGTACCTGCTGAAGGTTCATCTAAATTATATTCAAATAATGTTTTGCTATACTATATGATCAACAATTTAACATTATAGCAAAAATATAAATGTAGGGTGCATTTTGCCAAATTTGGGTTTTAAATATGTATATATTCAAGAATAACTTATGCTACAAATTTTCATTTTGGCAGGGAAATTATTAAAAACTAAGATAACATGTCAATTGCCAATTATAATTATTAATAGTGATGAATTTAGCAAAATTTGATTGTTTATACAAAACTATAAATAAGACTTTTACAAGAAAATAGTGATGAAGACGGAAAACTAGATGTGTGGATGACAAGGGAAGCAATTGCAGAACGAAAATTGGTATATTTAGCTGGAAAGTCGTATTCAGAGATAAAGTAGTGAAGAAACAAGATGTTATGTTGAAAAGCCTAACAGGTGACCACAAGTAACTAAATATTGTAAAGTGGATCCACTTTTACGAACTCAAAAAATGTATAAAGTGCTTATATGCATCTGCATAAGTATATAGTGAAAGCAACATACTAGAAGCAACATCCTCTACATCAGTGGACTCTGAATCTGATAAGAAATCATTTGCAAAGCATTCTTCTTCCGAATAATTTGAGCTACTAGTAGAAGCGCTGTTTGTATCAAATGAACTTGTTCACACATTATTTTGGATTTAGTGCAATGAAATAAACGCTTATTAATTAAAATATGGAACACAATCTAGCGGGAATACGATTGCAAAACCACTTTGAAAATACATAGAAAGAATCGAATTTAAGAATGTCGCATTGGCGAAATTAGAAAAATTACACTAAATTTATCAAATAGCCTTGTTAGAAATTAAACATGTATTATTCAACACAGACCCTCTAAAGAGCAATTGAATACAAGAGTTGAATAAATCAAAAATTCAATAAATTGTTGTAAACTTTAAAGAGAAGAAGCTTCAATTACATCGATAATGAAAAATGAGCAGCACACAAGAATTTCAAAATTCATTTATACGATTTAAAAACCAAACAATTGAAAACACCTTTACTATTTGAAATAAGAAAAATGACTTCACTATTTAATCTTAAAGATTTTATATGATACAGTAGTATGAGGCCGATATGTACATCTTTTGCATTGCCTCTGAAAAACTATTTTCGTATACTCAAGAAGTTAATCGAAATGTTAAATACTAGAAAATAAATATAAACACTTTAATAATAATTAGATAATATACAGTTCACGTTTATGAATACAAAAATGGTAATAATACATAAAAATAACATGAGTCACAAAGAAATATTATTAAGAATGTAAATTTAAGAAGTTAATTTTTATATTAACACTATATAAACAATAATAATCAATACATTTAATGAAACAAGTTTGCATTTGCTAATAAATTTAAACGTCCAATGTGCAATTCGTTAAATATTCTAAAGAAGATATTGGTGTATAATAAATTTTTGAAAAGCTTATACAAAAATATTTAGAATAAAATAATAGTAATATTAATAAATTTTTGCATAACATAAATTTATAAAATGGTTGCTAAGTTACATAATAATAGCTCTTCTAACATTAATGGTTTATATTGGCAAATGGTTGGCCAATATTGACCAACGATGCCAATGTTGGACCAATAATGGCCCATTAATCATTGTTACTTGGGTTTTACCTTTACTTTGATATCTTGAGGTTTCATATGCTTTTCATAATGAGATGCACTTTTCTCTTTAATCAAAAATCGTATCGTTTCTTTTTGAATTTCTGCATTAAGTTCTCCAATGTAGGAATGTATTTGTTCTCATATTTTAGTTTCATCATACGTATTTGAAATTAATTCTAACTTTTTAATTTCCACTATTTGTAAATTAATTTCACTTTCCAAAAGATTATTCAATTCTCAATGAATTTCATAGATATCAAAAAACGACTTTTTTCCAGATTAATCACAGTGAGATCTATAAAATTTGACAGATTCTTTTCAATTTTCTCCAATTTCAATCTATTGTTTTGAAATTTCCCGAGAAATTCAGATTGCTCTTTGTTCATAGATTTAGCTTGTTTCTGATAAGCTTCATTTGCCTGCGTAATGATATAATCACGTCTTTTGCATGCAAGAAAATCAATTTGCTTAAGCTTCTCTTTAATCTCGAATTCATTTTTCTTAGAATGCTCAAGGTATGATCTTACGTTTTTAGTCTGTGCCTTTATAATTTCTAAACTTTTTGATATTTCGTCAGTCACTATTTTTGCATGCTGTTGAACTGTTCGTTTATCATGACCATCATGAAATACTTGAGCACAACTTACACAGAGCAATGTCTTACATTTGGGATCATTACAATAATATTTCAAATTTTCATTGTGCTCTTTGCAGTAAGGAATAGATTTTGAACTTAGTGCGTACACAGTATGAATTTTGGTTCTTTTACCTTTTTCATGATTAAGCCGACAGTTCATGCATACAACTTTCCCGCAATCTTTGCATAAATGAACTTCAATTGGTTCAATATCATCATCACATACATCGCAATATTTGAAAGGCTTTTCAGTTTCATTTTCAAAAGACTCAAGCAACCTAATAAACTCCGCAATGCGAAATTCATCTTTTATTGATTTCATTTCTGTTTTGTTTCGACATACTGGACAACTAATAGTTTCTTCGTTTCCTGCACAACTGTTAATGCATTGTTTACAGAAGGAATGAAGACAAATTTAGGTAACGGGTTCTTTATAGGTCTCCAAACACACAGAGCATGTTAACAATTCCAGATAATTCGCCATTCCTTTAAAATGTGTTGCTAAGTAAAAGTTAATTACTGCTTATGGAATCGAAAGCTTTCAGCACTATTGCCTTGGTAATCTTGCAATCATTGGTTCGTTAATTTCGTATGCAATTAGGTTATAATTGGAAAACGAGTGTTGCTTTCTCAAAATAGTATAATTCTTAAATTGTTAGATTCTCTTCATCTAGCCTAAATTTATCAATTGTTTAAAAAAAATTTTCCTAAAATTACGTAAGAATAATTTGACATGTCTTAAAGGTAATCTTTGGAAACATTCGTAAAATTTTACAATAACTTTAGAAGTTTTTATTTAAAAATTTCTATGTAATGACTTCCAGCAATTATTAAACCATTTAATCTTTTAGCTACAACTAGTCCCTAATTGAAATTTAAGCCTAAATGTTTTGAAAAAGAAATTTAGCATACTTCATATTTTTTCAAAAAAAGCATCTGTATTGCAATCAATACATTAGTCACCGGAAAATAAAATTCTTGTAGCAAAAAGAAAGATTAGATTCGTTTCATGATTTAAATTTATCAGTTAAAGGGCAAATGAACCGCTAGAGGACTCAAAATTTCCTAAATTGAATTTCTTCACAAGCATGCGGAAAATTTTAGATTCACTTTAGAAATTTTCATTGTACGAATTTGTACAAATGGTAATTTCTCAAAAATATTACTAAAGCATATATATCGCCTTGAGACACAATGTGTACACGATTGTACACATGTATAAAATAGATTTTTATATATATATATATATGAATATATATTCAACCTTGAATATTTTTGTTTATTAAATTAGGCTTGGTTTTCGTTATCCTAAAAATTATTTGGTCTAGATATTGGTATAATTTTGTATTGAAGCAACCTTGTAAAAAATAACATCCTACAAAATAGATAATATGCTGAAACACTTCCACATTAAATGTTTCCAACAAAAGTATGTCATTAAAATATTATGACTTTTAGTAAAAAATAACATGATTAAGTCACACGGTGTACAGACAATTTCAATGAAAATATTAGTAATAGAAAAAATTTCTTAATGTCATAAGAAACAATTGAGACTAGCAGTGCTGAGCCGCCATATAAATATTTTTTAATACTTCCATGCAATAAATGAATTCATTAAAGTTTAAGCTTGAGTATTTCATTGCCTTGATTTATTATCAACAATAAGTCATTGGCTGCAGATATAAAATATGGGAATTGTTTTATTTCATATTCTTGGTAGTTGTCATCAGATAACTTCTTAATTTTTCTTAATTGTTTTTCATTGGCTACGTCAAATATCATTAGAGAATGCTCATCACATCCTGTTATCAGAACATTTTCAGTTAGAAATGCAACACCAAAGTATTCAATGTTCTCTGACTTTCCAAACGAACGTAAAACTGCTTGAGCTTTAAATGAAAACAAATGAATTCCATCGCGATTACTGAATCCAATAGAATCTAAATTTTCACTTAGACTAATTGAAAAAACTTCATTGTATTCTTGTGGAAATGTTGCTTTTTCAAATGATTGTGATTTTATGCAGATTTTAAAAAAAGTCGACAGTTTACAAGATAAGAATAAAACAAAATTCCTGCAAGGACTTGAACACATGCTCGAAATTTTGTTCACGTCAGAAAATGAAATGGGAAGGTGTTTTGATTGAGTTAACTCACTGTTAACTTCTATTAGCTTACTTGGAGTATTATTAGAATAATGAGTGAGTACTAGTAAGTTACCATTGGGTAGCTGTGATAAGCAGTATGCGTTGTATTCAATTTTCAATTTTCTAGTTCTGCCACTTCTTGAAGTTTTAGTAACAAAATAATTATCGTTTTCTTCAATTATTGAATAAATCTTATCATTATTATTATCATACAAAACATCACACAAAAATCCTTCACTCGGATACTAGAGTTGGAATTGGGTTGAGCCTAAAGCTGAGACGGACTGGGCCGGGCAGGAATTGGTCCTAATGCTTTAATTGGTAATTGAAATATAAGAAAAATTCACGAGTAAAATTAATTTTTGCAAATGACAAAAAAACGTTCTCTTTAAATTTAATCAGCCCTGCATTGTTGGCTGCTGAAATACTTCTAACATCTAAATTTTGTCTGCTGTAAGCAAAGAGCATTTCTGAACATTCCCACTTACTTGGTGCTGATGTAAGTTGATGTAAGTTAGTAATTGAATATATAAGAAGTGATATGTTCTCTAAACAATCCTGGAAATAATTTGTTGTGGCAATACTAATATTAGTAAATTATTGGTGGCGGTAGGAAGAAATTATGAAACGTGACATAAATATTAGCTTTGCAGTAGGGCATAGCACTCAGCAAGCCGGTGCAATATTATAAGAAGAGGTTGCTTCAAAAAATACTAATATTAATACAGTGACTAAATAACATCATTCCTTCCCTTAAAAGATTACATAAATTGTTGTAGTAAAAAAATAATATTTTAAATGAAATTTGCGGAAAAACTTGTCAAAATTTTTAGTGAAACTCCAGTAGTTTTGTAGAATGTGTAAAAATACATATACAAATTAAAATAATTACAAATTTCATTTTCATATAGAATTAATTTTTATGAAATGTTTGGATAAAAGGGTAGCAGAATATAAATGCTCTTGGTGTGGTTTCCTTTTCTTAAGGTTTGTTTAAATGCAAACAGCTAATTGCAATAATCGATTTAAATACAAATTGGCAGTTACGTTTGGAAAATAGTCATTAGCGTGATATTACAAAGTGCGGTGTAAAAAACATGATATGATAAATGTGTTAACAATGAATTTTGACAAATGTGAAATGCGGCTTTTGTAAGTTTTCCCAAAAAACAAGATAAGCATTGTATGTATAAACTTTTCGAAATTATGGAAAATATGATAAGAGTGTTTTGTCACTGTGTTCTGTAGCCTTTACATGTAATGGAAAATTAGTTTAATATTTTACGTATACCCAACAAAGTATTGTAAAATTAGCCAACAATAGAAAAATCGCAAATGCGTGTAAATTATGCAGTCAAGTGTAATGTGTTATAACAAGGTATATATTAACAAAAATGTAATGCAAACAATTGTGATATTAACAAAGTGAAATTAGTCATCAAAAAATGTAAAATTGATCATAAAATGAATCACCATAAAATCAATTAAAAACTGAGATGAATCAATTACCATCTATCAGAAATCCATTATCACCTGTCACAAAAAATCCATTAGTCAAGTATGTGACGTCACTGAAAGCTATTAGTGATCTGTCAATCAAACAGTGAGTCACTAAAAAACACTCTGCAATATTGATGAATCAGCAGAGGTCAAAATGTCATTTTGTGAGACAGGATCTGCCTTAATACCACTACTTATATGTTTTCTATAAGAATCTAAGCAAAAAATTTATATATAAGCAGTTATATTTTTAAAAAGCAGAGACACACCTCATTTACATTGTGCACTTTGATTTTTTACATTTTATTAATTTGTGAGTTGAAAGCATTTAACAATTTTAAGAAGAAACAAACAAAAAATTAAGCAAATCTCTGAGCAATATTTGTTTAATCAATGCATAAATTTAAAACAACTTAGAAAATTTTGGTCTTCATTGGTAACATTTGTGAAAATAAAGATGCAATTATTTACGAAAAAGAATAACATCTGCTCCATGCCTATGGCCCTTTATGACACATTTACTGTTTTAAGGTTAACAATGAAAATTGGGTTTGAACAGAATTGAATTAACATTGTTGACAGACTAAGGCAAGTATGCCCCTATGCACATATTGATCAATACTTTATAAAAATTATCCAATCAAATTCATAGTGTAGTGCTTATGGGTCTCTATAAGGCAAAAGACGCTATCAGTGGTGTAAGAGAAAAATCATTTGGGCCGCACTGTGCTTAGGCCGAAAAGTTGTCGTATTGGAGTGGGCTGGGTGGTTGGGCTTGGGTAGCAACGTTGTTCTATTGAAGCAGGCTGGGCAGCTGGGCTTGGACCGAAAAGTTGTTCTATTGGAGTGGGCCATGCGGTTGGGCTTGGTGGCAACGCTTTTTCTATTGAAGCGGGCCGGGGGCTGGGCTTGGGCCGTAAAGTTGTTATATTGAACGGGACCACGTTTGACTTAAGGCCTAAGCTGCATTGTGCTGGGTCGGGCTTGGGTTCTGAAAATCGGACTAATTCCAACTCTGTCGGATACATTGCTAATAATTGAGGTTCCATACAGTTTTTATAATAAACTGTAATGTTCTCTTTTATCACAATTCTGTTGGTTTCTTCATTAATATCTGCATTAAATTCTCCCATGTAGGAACGTATTTGCTCTCTTATGTTAAATTCATCATACGTTTTTGAAATTAATTCTAATTTTTCAATTTCCACTAATTGTAAGTGAATTTCACTTTCCAAGAGATTGTTCATTTCGCAATGAATTTCATTGACATCAAAAAATGACTTTTTTTCCAGATTAATCACAGTGTGCTCTATAAAATGTGACAGATTCTTTTCACGTTTCACTAATTTTATTTCATTTTCTCTAATTATGCCAAGAAGTTGAGATTGGCTTTCGTTAATAGCATTAGCTTGTTCCTGATAGGCTTCTTTGGCCTGCTTAATGATAAAATCACGATTTTTACGAGCAAGTTTATCAATTTCATTAAATTTCTTTTTAATCTTGGTTTCATTTTTCCAAGAATTCTCGATGTAAGATCTCAATGTTTCCGTATGTGCCTTTATAATTTCTAAATTTTTTTCAATGTCATCTGTCACTATTTCTGTTTGCTGTTGAATTGTTCGTTTATCATGACCATCATGAAAGACTAGAGTACAACTTACGCAAAGAAATTTCTTACATTTGGTATCATTGCAATAATATTCCAATCTTTTTTTGTGCTCTTTGCAGTAGGGAATAGGCTTTGAAGATAAGGCGTACACTGTATGAGTTTTCGTGGATTTACCTTTTCCATGATTAAGGCGGCAGTTCATGCATAGAACTTTCCCACAATCCTTGCATAAATGAACTTCTATTGGTTCAATATCATCATCACACACATCGCAATATTTGAAAGGCTTTTCAGTTTCATTTTCAAAAGACTCAAGCAACCCAATAAACTCAGCGATGCGAAAGTCATCTTTTATTGATTTCATTTCTGTTGTATTTCGACATACGGGACAATTAATAGTTTTTTGGTTTTTTGCATAGCTCTTTATGCATTGTTTGCAGAAGGAATGAAGACAACTTAAGGTAATGGGTTCTTTATAAATATCCAAACAAACAGAGCATGTTAACAATTCCAGGTAATTCGCCATTCCCTCAATATTTTATTGCTAAGTAAAAGTTACTTACTTGCTTATAGAATAAAACGCATTCAGCACTGTTGCCTTGGTAATCTTGCAATCTGTGACAAAACGTGTGTTTAATTTAAACATATAACACTAATAATTTCAAAATGCATTTTTAATTATTCTATGCATATAAAAACAAATTTATTCCCCTGTCTTAAAAGAAACGTAATATTTTTTCAAACAATTATAAATAGAAAGTGTTCTTTAATACTTATGGTAATGAACGCTTTGATTGCTAATGGTAAAAACCTTGACATTCAATGATGATTCATGAATTTATTTAACACTAATTTGTTTAATTCTTCACTGCATTTAAATCTGAAATGTTTCAATAACATTTAAATTTAATATTAACATAAAGATATTGACAATTGCATTATTTTTAAAAATTACTCATTTTTCATCAATGATTTATATAATCTTAAAACATAAACGTAAAATTTATATATAAGATCTGCGAATTCTTTTATTTCATATGCTTAATTTTTCTGTTGTTTACATTTGCTACGTCAAATATTGTTAGAGAATTATAATTACATCCTGCAATCAAAACATTTTGAGTTAGGAATGCAACATTAATGCATACGTAAAATTGCTTGAGCTTTAAAAGAAACTAAATGGCATTCATTGAACTTAATAAATACAATAAAATTTTTATTTAGACTAATTGGGACAAATTTATTTTGTTGTGGAAGATTTTCTTTTCAAATGATAGTGATTTTAAGCTGTGTTTAAAAAACTCAGGAATTTAGAAAATTTGAATACAACAAAATTCTTGCAAGGACTTGAACAAAATTGTGAAATTTTTTAACATAACAAAATTCTTGCAAGGACTTGAACAAAATTGTGAAATTTTTTAACATAACAAAATAAAATGGGAAATGGATTTGATTCAGTTAACTTGGAATTACAATATTTTTAGGATATTGAATTAATACTAGTAAATTACCATTGGGTAGCTGTAATAAGCAGTTGCGATAGAACTAGGAATAACTGGATCTAGTAACACAAATCTATATTTTTGTTGGTCTCACTTTGTGACAGTGGTATTTGTTATAAATGGCTCATTTTCAATAAATATTTAAGTTGTTTTGTTACAAACATTTTCTTATTTTTATATATGCTGATTTCAGTTTGTATATTTAAATAATTGAATTTTTCACAAGCTTGCGGTTGCGTGAGTTTTTTCCACTCAACAATCAACACAACACTAAAATATTCTTGTCACTCCAAACTCATTAAATGCATTTGAAAAATATCAATTAAAATTATGTTAAATGTTTGCTAATCTTCAAATCTCTTTTAGTAACAAAATATTGCAGCTTCAACATAATTACAGAACAGTTGTTCTATTTGGGGTTGCATTTGGAGGTATTCAAGGACCTTACCGTAGAAAGACTTTTAGCCATCTTAACACCATTTCTATTGAATTTTCTTATTAAGTAGAAAATACTTTGGAAAAGAAAAATTACAAATATATGATTCAGGAATTCATCTAAGTAAAAGAAATGTAATGATTGTTTATTTGCAATTTTTGATATCAACTTGCATGGAAAAAAACTCATCTGCAGTTTTCCACTAGAGAGTGACAGTATGCTTTCTAGCATGGACTCGAACCCGACCCGATTAAAATATTCATTACCAAACCCAAACTGTCCAGAAACTTCTAAACGTCTTCGAGACTATTCTAGACATCTTCTAAATGTTTTCTAGATGTCTTCGAAACGTTTTCTAAACCATTACTAAATGTTTTCTAAACTATTTGTATGCAATTCCTAAGAGTTTTCTAAACAATTTCCAAATTCTTCTTACAATTTGGTCCGGTTTTTACTGGACCAGAC
>CABFPE010000127.1:331743-350289 GCA_900660155.1 Hofstenia miamia | reverse complement strand
CTCAACTTCAGCGAATTTGGAGAGAACTATCCAAAGTGCATACTGATCAGTCTGCAATTTTGCAGCACATTACTGGCTCAAAGTTGCAAGAAATTGATACGTTTCCTATTAGTTTGTTACCTCTTGCATTTAAATGTATCATAAGAGTTCCTCATTTACATTGTACTATTCGAATTTTTTAGATGTTTCGTTAAGATTGCTGGAGGCACCAATTGCAAAGAACTGGTAAGACGAATTATGCAGAAACTGATCACTAATGACCTTCCCTGCCACATAAATTTCACAGGAAAATTCGATAAATGAGCTTTCGGAAATACGCATTTTTTTAAAGTCGTTTTTGGTAAAAAAATTTATACATTTTGAGATTTTCACTAATATTTAGAAAGCATAAAGGCCAATGCAATGTTTGCAGCAGTTACGGAAAATACAAATAAAGCACATTGAGTAATCGAAATTAATGGATTTATGTTTTTGCCACATTGTATTTCAAAATTTCACCTAAGGTAAGTACTTGATTTAAACTAAAAATGTATATATTTGCATAAATATTCTTCATATCTTGCAACTGATTTAAGAATGAATTCCCAGTTTTCTGAGATATTGTTCTTAAATATATACTGCTTTCTACAAATTTGGTTAATTATGCAAATATATATTAGTCCTTATTTTATCTGCGTGTTCCGCATACACCCTATTCTATACCTTCGCCTTAAGACATTGCTAATATTTAATTTTTGAGTGCCAAATAATTTTTTAACTAATGAATATTATTTGCTACATTTAGACGTCATTTCTGATACTATTCAACAGGCAGTGGAATATGCTGGAACCCATATAAAGCTGTGCTTGCATTGCAGTTGTTGTTGTTTGTATTCTCAATAATGGTAAATATTTTATTTTGCTTGTGTTTTATTTGTTGAATTGCGCAATGTCCAAGTATATTTATAATGTAATTCATATATTTCTATATATAGTAATTTTTGCTGTTTAAGGTATCTTCTAAGTTATTACAGTAGTACAACTGTTAAAAACGATTTTTGCAAATGATTTGCTATCTCATTAATAATTTGACGCCTGTTTAGTTCTATGGATGGCTCATGGTTGGCAGTTATTGGTATATGAATGGCGTATTGTTGGTAAATATTGGCTTTTAATGGTGAATTGATGGCTCATTGTTGGTAAATTGATGGCTATTATTGGTAAATGGTTGGCTCATGGTTGGTTTTTATTAATGGACCAATATTGGTCCGGTGGCCAAATGCCAATAATGGCTAATATTGGCACCAATAATGGACCAATAATGGCCCATTGATGGCTTGTTACTTGGGAATTAATTGATATTTTTTATGACAATAAACGTGATGAGATTCATTTAATAACTAAAGAAAGATTCAGCATTGTATTTCATGAAGACTGCGAATGGTTTATTACTAAAACCTCAAGCAGTGGTAGCACTAGAAAATTTAGCATTGGATCGGGCTCTTCTTGGTACATACGCAAATGCTTATCACAGCTGCCCAATGGTAACTTACTAGTATTAATCTGTTTTTTATTAATACTCCTGGTAAACCAATAGAAGTAGATGATGATTTAACTGAAACAAAACCATTTCCCATTTCATTTTGTGATGTTTACAATATTTCTCACATCTGCTCAAGTACTTGTAGGAATTTTGTTTTATTCTTTTCTAAAAAATTGTTGACTTTTTTAAATACTGCATAAAATCACAATCATTTGAAAATGCAAAATTTCCACGACAATGTGATAACATTTACTCAATTAGTCTAAATCAAAATTTAGATTATATTGCATTCACGAATCGCATTGGAATTCATTTGTTTTCAATTAAAGCTCAAGCAGTTTTACGTTCATTTGGAAAGTCACAGAGCACTGAATGCTATGGTGTTGCATTTCTAACTCAAAATGTTCCGATCACAGGATATACAGATAAATCTCTAACAATATTTGATGTTACCAACAGAAAACAATTGAGAAAGATTAAGAAGATATCTGATGACAACTACAAAGAATGTGAAATAAAACATAATCCAAATTTAATATCTGCAGCAAATGACTCATTGTTGATTTTTAGTCAAGACAATGAACTTTTGAAACTAAAACTTTAATGAATTTATTGAACAAATATTTTATGCATATGTTTGAAAAACATTATATTTTTATTTTCTTCAATTAAGTTTTTTAAACTAAATCTAACATTTTCCAAATATTTATATGCTCAATTAAGAGAAAATTGGAAATAATTTCCTCAATTAGTCTAAATGAAAATTTAGATCAAATTGCATTTAGTAGTATCAATGAAATTCATTTGATTTCATTTTAAGCTCAACCACTTTTATGTTCATTTGGAAAGTCAGATATCTTTGGATATGATTGTGTTGCATTTCTAACTCAAAATGTTTTGATTATTCTCTAACCATATTTGACGTAGAGAACGGAAAACAACTAAGAAAGATTAAAAAGATATATGATGAAAACAACAAAGAATACGAAATAAAACATCGTCCAAATTTAATATCTGCAGCAAATGACTTGTTGTTGAGTTTTAATCAAGACAATGAAATTTATAAACTAAAACTTAATTGAATTCATTGAAAGCTGGAAACTAGTTTAATAAACAATTCATTTTTATTCATTTTCTTGACAAATTAATACTAATACAGTGTTGTAAAATGAAGTTCTTGAAATATTCCAAATGTTTCTTAATTATTGAAATTTTAGGTAAGTGATCCATTAAACAGTGAGAAAGTTTAGTACTGTTGAAGATAAATTATTGATTTAAAGATTCTGAAATGCTAGCAGGGCATTTTCTAGGTCCAATTTTGTTTTTACACTTTTTATGAAGGACATAGCTAAGTACACTTCGTATTCTGAAATACTTGCTTAATATTTACTGGACAAAATCTCTGTAATATATAAAAAAATATTTTCAAGAAATCATTTCCTTAATGACAAAAAAGCATCAGGCAAAGATGTCGTCCCTACCATACCTTATCGCGTTGCAGCCCACATTTTAGCTGCTCCCATCGCTCACATGGTAAACTGCTCCATCTGGAACCGCACTGTTCCATTCATCTGGAAAGAAACTATTATCAGTTTCCTCCCAAAAGCAGCCCTCTGAACATAAATGAGCTACGACATCTATCACTGCTGTCAGTTCCTTCTAAATACCTTGAATATGTTATACTCAATGATACCCACACAGTGCTTTATTCACATATCTCTTCTAACCAATCTGCCTATCGTGCAAGATCATCCACCTGCGCAGCCCTCATTGTTCTCTTGAATAACATCATCGAATTTCTAGATTATCCCGCCATTCTTAGCGTCATTTTGCAGTCTTTTGATTTCAGCAAAGCATTTGATACAATCGCCCACAAAAAATTACTTGCTAAACTTAGAAAAATAAAATTACCACCAAGGAATTGGTAAAACTCATTTCTAACTACCTTTCAGATTGTAACTTCTGCATCAAGTTAGGCATCCAGCTTAGCAGCCGCAGATGCATACGCCATCCTGTTCCACAATGTTCGCTCCTAGGAATATCCTATTTCTGCTATACGTGGAAGACCTCCAGGTCTCAATGACTAATAACATCATGATGAAATATGCGGACAATACCTATGCCACAACAATACTAGACCACTCAATACCGAGTATTGCAATATTCAACGCTTTTGCTATGACAATGACGTCATCTTGAACAAATCTAAGTGAAACAGATGATTTTTGGAAAATACGATGGCGATTTACCTGACGACATTTCTATAGTCAGTTCCCTAAAATGTTTGGGTGTAATAGTATCACGCAATTTAAATTGGAATGATAATATCAGCTATATCGATGAAAGCCTCTCAAAGACTATACTGCCTTAGAACTCTAAAAGACTGTACTGATAACATCACAATGAATAGCATCTTTCTTAGCACCATCATAAGCAATCTGGAATATTGCTCACCAGTCTTCACTGTGTTACCTGAATATCATAACGCTAGATTGCAAAGTATTTATTACAGAGTGCAGCGCATCATGACTGGTCACACTGGTGGAGTAGTGATCATAGACTTGCGAGATATCCACCTCGGCGCTCGTCTTTTCAAAGATGCGAATTCTCATCCTAGCCATGCTTTACATCGTATCATTTTGGACACATTGCCCCAACTAATGGATGTTTTTATAAATATACGATTAATTTCTTTCTTTCTATATACATTGATAAGACCCAGTATATTAAATTTCTTTGCAGTCTCTTTAAAACAAAGCAGCCACAAATTCTTCTAAGCTGTTAAAATAGAACTACTAAGGTTTTAAAAATATTGGAATTGATCTCAGATCAAATTTGCAAGTGGCCTGGGCTGGATTTGTGCAGTTTTATATTTCTATTTGGGCTTGGGCTTGGACAAAATTTTTTAAATTATGTTCTGCTTGTATTGAAATCATTAGCAAATACATGAATTTGAATGGTATTCAAATGCTATCGAAAACAGTTCGTTTAAAATTCATGCTAAAAGAAGAATTAATGAACACACATAAATGAACTGAACATTGAAAAATTTTAATATTTTGTAGTTCCACCATTAACTGCTCCAGTGACCAGGGAGCAGTGAGTGCCACTTTGTTTTCATCAAATGCCAAAAATTTTTAAATAATTTGAATCTGGTGAGTTCCCAGGCCAAAGGAAAAGATGAATGTTAATGTCAGCAAACCATTTTTAGCATTTATTCGAGTTATTACATGGTGCTGAGTCCTGCTGAAAGATTAAACAGTAATGTATGGTCATGAATATTTTAAGCTTTTCTTTTAGAATGCCCAGGTAACTCTGCAGATTCAGCATTGGTTTTACGGTACAAATCAAATGCATCCCCGACCACGAGAAGAAAAGCACCCCAACACCAGAATGGATGGAGACAACTTACCGGGCATTTTACCTTTCACCACTGCAGTGTCAAACGACAATGTATACATTAATGTTGCATTCCTAACTCAAAGAGTTTTAATGTAACGATAATTCTCTAACAATATTTGAAGTAGCAAATGGAAAACTACAGAAAAATTTAGAAGATAGCAGATGAAAACAACAAAGAATATAAAATGAAAAAATACGCAGATCTTAATATACGTTTATGTTAGCTAAATAATTGATGAAAAATAAAATCGTCAATATCTTTATGTTAATATTAGATTTAAATGTTATTGAAACATTTCAGTTTTCAATTCAATGAAGAATTAAACAAATTAGTGTTCAATAAATTCATGAATCATCATTAAATGTGAAGATTTTTACCATCAGCATCCAAAGCAATCATTACCATAAGTATTAGAACACTTTCTAACTATAAGTGTTTGAATAAATATTACGTTTCTTTCATGATATGGAAATATATTTAATTAATAAATTGATGAATTAATTCAAAAAAGCATTAGACAATTATTAGTGGTACGTTTAAATTAAGTGCAAGCATTGGCACAGATTACATGATTACCAAGGCAACAGAGGTGAATGCATTGTATTCTATGAGCATTGAAAGTAAGTTTACTTAATAAAAGTTTGAGTGAATGGCGAACTACCTGGAATTGCTAACATGTTCTGTGTGTTTGGAGACCTATAAAGAACCAATTACCTTAAGTTGTCATCATTCCTTCTGCAAAGAATGCATTAACAACTATGCCAAAAACCAAGAAAATATTAATTGTCCANAAACTGAAAAGCCTTTCAAATATTGCGATGTATGTGATGATGATATTGAACCAATTGAAGTTCATTTATGCAAAGATTGCGGAAGTGTTCTATGCATGAACTGTCGCCTTAATCATGAAAAAAGAAAAAGAACCAAAATTCATACTGTGTACGCATTAAGCTCAAAACCTATTCCTTACTGCAAAGAGCACAATGAGAAATTGAAATATTATTGTGATGATCCCAAATGTAAGAAATCACTTTGCGTAAGTTGTGCACTAGTCTTTCATGATGGTCATGGTAAACGAACAATTCAACAGCAATCAAAAATAGTGACAGACGAAATATCAAAAAGTGTAGAAATTATAAAGGCACAGACTGAAAAGGTAAGATCATACCTTGAGTATTATAAGAAAAATGAATTCGAGATTAAAGAAAAATTTAAGAAAATTGATTTCCTTGCATGCAAACGACGTGATTATATCATTATGCAGGCAAATGTAGCTTATCAGAAACAAGTTAGGGCTATAAACAAAACGCAATCTGAACTTCTCGGAAAAGTTCTAGACAATAGATTAAATTTGGAGAAAATTGAAAAAAATCTGTCAAATTTTATAGAGCAGAGTGTGAATAATTTTGAAAAAAAGTCATTTTTTGACATAAATGAAATTCATATTGAAATGAACAATCTCTTGGAAAGTGAGATTAATTTACAAATAGTGGAAATTAAAAAGTTAGAATTAATTTCAAATGCGTATGATGAAACTAAAGTAAGAGAACAAGTACATACCTACATTGGAGAACTTAATGCAGAAATTAATGAGAAAAGCGAAGGAATTTTTATTGCAGAGCAAAGTGCATCACATTATGAAAAGCATATGAAACCTCAGTTATTAGCTAGATATTCACCAAGTGAAGGAAAATTGCATGATATATTGTATGATAATAAACGTGATGAGATTTATTCAGTAATTCATGAAAACAACAAATGGTTTATTACTAAAACTTCAAGGAGTGGTAACACTAGAAAATTTAGAATTGGAACCGACTCATATTGCTTCTATCGCAACAGCTTATCACAGCTGCCGAATGGTAACTTACTAGTATTGAACAGTTTTGATGATAAAACTCCTCCTAAACTAAGAGAAGTAGATTATGAGTTAACACAATCAAAACCATTTCCCATTTCATTTTGTGATGTTAACGATATTTCTCAGATTTGTTCAAGTCCTTGTGGGAGTTTTGTTTTATTCTTATCTTGTAAATTGTTATCTTTTTTTAAATACTGCTTAAAATCCCAGTCATTTGAGAAAGCACATTTTCCAAAGGAATATAAAAACATATATTCAATTAGTCTAAGTGAAAATTTAGATTGTATTGCATTCATAAATTGGATTGGAATTCATTTGTTTTCATTTAAAGCTCAAGCAGTTTTACGTTCGTTTGGAAAGTCAGAGATCAATGCATACTGTGATGTTGCATTTCTAACTAAAAATTTTTTGATTGCAGGATGTAATGATAAATCTCTAACAATATTTGACATTACCAACGGAAAAGAACTGAGAAAGATTAAAGAGATAACAGATGAAAACAACAAAGAATATGAAATAAATGAAAGGCCAGGACTTATATCTGTAGCCAATGATTTATTGATCTTTGATCAAAGGGATGATATATTGAAAATTAAATTTTATTGAATTCATTAATCAATATTTTGTGCATATGTTTGAAAAACATTATATTTTTATTTTGTACAATGAAGTTTTCTAAATTAAACTATGATTTTCCAAATATTTACGCTCAATTAAAAAAGAGAAAACTTAGGCATGTTGAAGGGAAACTTACAATTTAAAAATTTTATTATTTTTTGCCATTAAAATTCTTTCTACAAACATTGCATTAATCACTATGGAAAAAACAATAAATTGTCCAGTATGTTGAAAGCTAATTCAACAGCAGATAAAAATATTGATAGACGATATTACAAAAATTAAAATACAACACTGGCTTGTTATGGTATATACAAATAGAACTTTACTCCCCCAAATCCTGCATTATACCTTAAGATACAGATTGGTTATTGGTCTTCAGTTATTTTGACTAATAGCACTGCTGTATCCAATGCAATTCTCTATATTTAGTTATAGCAATAAACATTGATAATAAACATGGATAAAATAATTATAAATATAATCAAAAAAGTAAAGGGCAATTTAAGTAAATTTATTATATCTGAAAGGTTAGTTGAATAAAGAGTTGGGGAAATCAAATGTAAAAACAATACAACTGTGCGTTGGGAAATCAAAACTTAAAGTCCCTTATGACACAATGCTGATAAACATTTACTTTCAATTCAAATTAGCAAAAGCATGCACTAATGATGACTCACATATAGCAACTAATCAAAATTAACATTCATCACACAGATTAGAACCAGGGTGGGAAACGGGTCAAATTTTTTTAGGCTTGACCTGGCCCATTTGCTATTGACCTGAGACCCGGCCTGGTCCATCAAACAGTGATCCGCAACAAGATCCGTCTAAACAGTCCCATCACCTGAATCTATCTATGAAGGATAACTAGCATAGTGAATGCAAAAATGTTATTTAACATAATTGAATAAAGGCATTACAAAAATAATTAAAATCCATTAATCTCTAGGAATAATAAGGATTCAAATGATTTACTCTCTAAATTATGTCTTAAGTCTATCAAAGTTCTTCCACCAATGTTAAATGTTGTTCAGATAGTGCACTACTGGCCTGAATGACAAAATGCTTCCTTGCAACTTTAGCTAGAGATTGGATATTTATTATAAACTGCTAGTAGAGTAGTGCATCGTCATATTTAATGGTGACATTTTCGTTCACAAAATTGCAACATAAAAATTCCAATGTATTAGGTTGTACATAAACAATGCTGTAATCTAAGAAAGACCAATTTGTAACTTAATCTGTCCATAAGTCTCTTACAGCTGAGATAGTTTCATGTAATTACACTTCAATGATGTAATCAGAGCTCAATGTGTTCCTACCAAACCAAACATCGTCAACAACAGTGCTACCATATTTACTCCCTATATTGATCCCAAACTGAAATATTTTTTTCAAATCAGGGTAATGATAACTATATAGGACCCGCGACTCGACCCACTTAATAGTGACCCGCCAACCAATCTGACCCGTACAAGTTTTAACCTTTCCAATCTGATTAAATCATAACAAAATAGCACCGAAAACCTCTCAAAATGACCACTAATGTTACAAACAAGTTTCAATATCCGGGATTATGTTACTCATTTTCATTGGAAAGAAATGCCTGAAAATAATAGCAGATTTTGAACAACGCACAAATTCTTTGAAAATGTAAAAATTAGTTCCAAAAACACATTCATAACTGATGAAATGGCAATACATCCAATTTTTTCAACAATATTTTTCATTTTTTTTAAAATTTTTTATATATTTTTTTAGAATTGCTTCCTTTCAGCCCAAATTTGGTGTGTAGCTCTTAAATGAAACTTAAGGCTATCACTCATACTCAATTTGTAATTTTTTGAAGTTAACCGGCCAAACTGCATGCGCGCAATAAGTATGGGGAAAATCAGGAGTCACGGGTGCTCAGTATAAAACCCATAGTACATAGCGCACATATATATATATATATATATATATATATATATATATATATATATATATATATAGAGGCGGATCTAGAAATTTATAATGGGGGTACTGAAGCTCTTAGCTCACTTTTCCATAAAATAGTTTAATTATATAAATTGAAAAGACCCAATTTATTATAATTTCTTTGCAGTCTCTTAAAAACATTGCAGTCACAAATTCCTCTACATAAAATGCTAAAATAAAACTACTAAGGTCTTGAGAATATTAAAGTTATTGTCTGATTTGCAAGTGGCCTGGGCTGGATTTGTGCAGTTTTTTATTTCTATTTGGTCCTAGGTTTGGACAATATTTTTTAAATTATATTGTGCTTTACTTGAAATCATGCGCAAATATTTGAGTACACGAATTTGAATGATATTAATTTAATCATGCTGCAAAATATGACCAAAGCTATTTTGCTATCGAAAACAGTTCATTTAAAATCCCTGCTAAAAGAAGAATTAATGAACACACATAAATGAACTGAACATTGAAAAATTTTAATATTTTGTAGTTTCACCATTAACTGCTCTAGTGACCAGGGAGCAGTGAGTGCCACTTTGCGTTCATCACATGCCAAAAATTTTCAAAAGGATTTAAATCTGCTGAGTTCCTGGGCCAAAGGCGAATGTCAATGTTGATGTCAGCAAACTATTTTTTGCACTTATTCGAGGTATTGCATGGTGTTGAGTCCTGCTGAAAGATTGAACAGCAATGTAGGCTTTTCTTTTAGAATTCTCATGTAACTCTGCAGATTCAGCCTTTGGTTTTATGATAGAAAAGAAATAACTTCTAGTCCACAAGAAGAAAAGAACCCCAATTCCATTATGAATGGGGATGCTTAACAGTGAAGACAAAATACAGGGCATTGTGCCTCTCACCACAGTGACGACGAACTCTTACATTGCAAATCTCAAATTATTCAATTGACCATTCATCCGACCACATAACACTAGCTTAGTCTATGTCCCCCAATGGAGATGATTGCGTGCAAATTCTAGACGTTTCTTTTTCATGTTGTGTTAATCGAAGCTTTTCTGCTGTTCTGTATGATGAATGAACAGAACATAAATTATTTCGAGCAGTTCTAACTTCAAGGAAAACTTTGTACGCCAGTAAATCAGTCTGAATATCAGACACAGTCTTCATAAGTTTAGCAATAGCCATGCATTTTATTCTACAGTCATCCTTGAGTATCTTTTTCGTTTTACCTCGGACATAGTGATTTTTAAAGTATCCAAATTTTTTGTACTTTTGAATGGATGTATGCACACCTGTCTTTTCTAACAATTTTAAAGACAGCTATTATTTGTTCTGTTTTTCCACACTTGTAATTAGTTACATTTCGTATGATGAGAAAATGAAAGGTCAATTTTTGTGCAAGCAACGGTTTAAATATCTATTAGTTGAAACGTATATTTGATTGGTTCTTCAATAAATTCACTGATTTTTTTCTTATACAGGGTGTTCACGTTGATCACACTGATTTTCTGCTATATTATATTAACAATATCTGTCATTCATGGAAGCCTGTTTAAATCTTATCTTTATGTAAATTCAATTTCATATGAATTGTTGATTGTTTGAGCCGATTTTTTTATGTAAACTAGATCAGCCAGATTCAAAATGTTAAATTGTTGTTCTAGATATCTGCAGTCAAACTAATTGACACTAATTCTCGAGTGATCATGGAATACACAGTCTTAACAGCTGCTGAAGAAGCGACTGTAGTGTCATTTTCTGTTACATGTAATTGTCAAGAGGCTAGACCAGGGGTGGCTTGCTTGTGAAAAAAGAGGAGAGACGCAATATTGCACCAAATTATTTTCAAAATAACAGAACTACATGTAATTGTTTCAAATAAATTTCTTATGAAGTAGCACATATATAAAGTGGGTATAGTTCTATAGAGCCTTCACTCCTACATGCGAATTAACGAATGTATAAACTAAAGATAATAGAATAAGCGTTGCACAATAAAAATTGGTATTTCTATTTCGAAGTTTTTTTGCTATACCAATAAAAAACATTTGTAAGCAATATGAGAAATTTTATAAAAGGTCTTAAAAAATAAAAAAGTCAAATTTAAATTAATTTTTACAGAAAATGTCATGCCATGCTCTGCCTCAAATTTAAATACGTATCAAATATATTTGTTATTTTGATTTTCTAAATCTCTTAATTTTCATATTAAAATCATCAAAAATTTTGTTTCTTGAACAATTTCTGGACATTTTTTGCAATCAAAATTTAGGTTTTCCATTTAAGGAACATGGATTTGTAATTTTGGTTTGGGGTCAGACATATAAAACTATTAATTTAGGTTTTAGGTTTAAGAAACGTGGATTTCTGACTTTAGTTTAGGGTTTTGATCTATAAAAAATAGGAATATAGTATTTTCGGGCTTTGGCTTAGAGTTTTGGTCTATAAAAAATTAGAATTTAGTTGAGGTTTATGGGTTTGTGGTTAAAATATTGCCAGGTGAAGAAAGTTTAACAATTTACAGATTTTATTACGATTCTGAAAATTTTTAAAAGTCAGAGTTCTTGGACTGATATTATTTGTATTCTTCTGCAATTTCGCAATGCGAGTACGATAATTGCTTAATGACTACTCCCATGGATCTCTGCGATGTTTACATTTATGTATAACAAATGTAAACATCGCAGAGATCCATGCTACTGCACAAAATTACAGTAATATTTTGACAAAAATATTATTCAAGAAATCATCTATTTATGTACATATTGATAAGACCCAATGCATTAAAATTTCTCTGCAAAATCTTACAACATAGCAGTCACTAATGCCTCTAAAAAGCAAAAATAGAACTAGTAGGGTTTTAAGAATGTTGGAGTTAATCCCAGATCAGAGTTGCAAGTTGCTGAGCCGGCTAATAGGGTTTGGGCCTGAGTTGGACTCTGGCCATTTTTCGGTTTCTATTTGGGCCTGGGCTGAGATTATGCCGCATTTGTTAATGCAGAAATTAATGAAGAAAGCAAAAGAATTTTGATCAAAGAGAAGACAGCATCAAATGAAAAATGTATGAAAGCTCAATTATTAGCAAAATATTCATCAAGTGAATGAATTTTGTTTGATATTTTGTATGATAGTAAACGTGATGAGATTTATTCAATAATTGATGAAAACGGAAAATACTTTATTACTAAAATCTCAAAAAGTGATAGCACTAGAAAATGGAGCATTGGATCAAGCTCATCTTGATATATATATATATATATATATATATATATATATATTTGATTGGTTCTTCAATATGTTCTCTGATTTTTTTATACAGGTGTTCACGTTGATCACATAGATTTTCCGATATATTACTTTAACAATATCTGTCATTCATGGAAGCCTCTTTGTATCTGATGTTTATGTAATTTCAATTTCATATGAATTGTTGATTGTTTGAGCCGATTTTTTTATGTAAAATGAGGTCAGCATTATTCAAAATTTTAAATTGTTGTTCTAGATACCTGCAACCAAACTCTTTGACACTAATTTACGAGTGATCATGAAATACACAGACTTAACAACTACTGAAGAAGCGACTGTAGTGTCATTTTCTGTTACATGTAATTGTCAAGAGGCTAGACCAGGGGTGGCTTGCTTGTGAAAAAAGATAAGAGACGCAATATTGCACCAAATTTTTTTCAAAATAACAGAACTACATGTAATTGTTTCAAATATATTTCTTTTTAAGTATCACAGATATAAAGTTAGCATAGTTCTATAGAGCCTTCAGTCCTACATGCGAATTAACGAATGTATAAAGTAAAGATAATAGAATAAGCACTGCATAATATAATTGGTATTTCTATTTCGAGGTATCTATGCTATACCAATAAAAAAAAAACATTTTTAAGCAATTTAAAAAATTTATAGAAGGTCTTAAGCAACAAAAAACAATTCAAAATTAAAGTAAATTTTTAAAGAAAATGTCATGCTCGCGCCCACATTAAAATATGTATCAAATATATTTGTTATTATGATTTTCTAAATCTCTAAATTTTCATGTTAAAATCATCGAAAGTTTTGTTTTTTTTTGAACAATTTTTGGACCTTTCTTGCTTCCATTATTTTCATAGAGTAGGAATGTTTGCATTGAAAACAGGGAACAGGATTGGTGACTTTGGTTTATATCTATGAAATAATCAAAATTTTGGTTTTCGCTTTAAGGAACATGGATTTGTAATTTTGGTTTGGTGTCAGATCTATAAAAAATAATAATTTAGGTTTTTAGGTTTAGGAAATGTGGAGTTCTGATTTTGGTTTAGGGTTTTGGTCTATAAAATATAGGAATATAGTATTTTCGGTCTTTGGCTTAGAGTTTTGGTCTATAAAAAATTAGAATTTAAGTGAGGTTGATGGTTAAAATAAGGCCAGGTGAAGAAAGTTTAAAAATTTAAAGATTTTATTATGATTCTGAAAATTATAAAAGTCAGAGTTCTTGGACTGATATTATTTGTATTCTTCTGCAATTTCGCAATGTGAGTACAATAATTGTTTAAAACAAAAGTACAGTAATATTTTGACAAAAATATTCTTTAAGAAATCATCTATTTATGTACATATTGATTAGACTCAATGCATTAAAATTTCTCTGCAATATCTTAACAACATAGCAGTCAGAAATTCCTCTAAAAAGCAAAAATAAAACTGCTAGGGCTTTTAGAATGTTGGAGTTAATCCCAGATCATAGTTGAGCCGGCCCATGGGGTTTGGACTCTGGCCAATTTTCAATTTCTATTTGGGCATGGGCTGAGATTATGCCGCATTTGTTAATGCAGAAATTAATGAAGAGAGCAAGAAAATTTTGATCAAGGAGAAGA
This sequence comes from Hofstenia miamia, assembly GCA_900660155.1. NCBI lineage: Eukaryota > Metazoa > Xenacoelomorpha > Acoela > Hofsteniidae > Hofstenia > Hofstenia miamia. The sequence goes on along the minus strand of CABFPE010000127.1, from coordinate 336,085 downwards.
CTGCATCATATGAAAAATGTAAGAAACCTAACTATTAGCAAAACTAGTATTAAGGAACATATATAAATGAACTGAAAATTGAAAAGTATCTAACTAGTAATTGTAAAATTCCCATATTTTATAGTTCCACCGTTAACAGCCACCACTGCAGCACACTGTGTGGCCATAGAATTAACTGGATTTAGGCAAAAATATGGCAAGATTTCCTGAATCCATGCTTTCTATTCGCCATTTTTAGCTGCTCTAGTGACTAAAACCCATGAGTGCCACTTTGTTTTTCATCATAGGTCAATCATTTTTGATACGATTTAAATCTGATGAGTTCCCAGGCCACAGAAGAAGGTCAATGTTGATGTCAGTAAACCATTTTTTCTATTTATTCGAGGTATGGCATGGTGCCTGAGTCCTGCTGAAAGGTTGATCAGCAATGTATGGTCATGAATGTTTTCAGCTTTTTGTTTAGAATGCTCATGTAACTTTCCGTATACAAGAAGAAAAGCACCCCACAACATAATGGATGGGGATGCTAATCCTTCCGTCAAGTACACTTTTTTCTATACACTAAATTGTTTACCTCGCTTCAACAACTGAATTCTATTGATTTTGTTGGAATTGAAAATATTTTTTATTCCTGAAAAAATATATCGAAAATGCCAGACTTCTAATATTGGAAAAATTTAATGAATGCGCACAATTTTATCTTTTTTACTTGCAGTACCCAAAGGAGCTGACTTTCAATTAATAGTTTCTGATCTAACATATTTATAGATATTTTCTAGAATCATTATTAATTTTTTTCTAAAAGACCGGGAATTCCTTGATAGAGGAATATACCATCACTTAATATCTTAAAAAGGCTTAATGTAGAAAACACTTTTCTTCTAATTATTACGTGTTTTTCATTTTATGTTAGATATTGACTACTAATTTGTTTTATTAAAAGAAATTACGCAACAAATTTAGGTATCCTTATAATGTCAAAAGTTATTACACAATATTATTCTAAAAAATTTTAGTAAACATTCTTTTTTAAACATTTTTATAAATGTCTAGTTCCCAAAAATCCAATCACAATCGTAGAAATGACTTTAGGCCTACCACAGCTGTTGATGTATGCAAAAATGAGCTTCAAACTAAGTTCATTCGATTTTTTTAATAAAACTAAATGTACAGTTTTTTACATAAAAATATCCCCAAAAAACTAAAATAACAGTGCTACTTTGATATATATATATATATATATATATATATATATATATAATTGCAAGTTATAATGTCATAAAGTTTAATATTGAACATATGTTTAGCAATATTACAAGATTAACAATGCAGCAGTCTTGAATGTGTTGTATTCTATAAGCAAGTAAATTTTTTGACTTAATATATCTTTGAGAGAATGCAAATTAAGCTGAAACTGTTAATTTGTTTTGTGAATTTTGAGATATTCAAAGAAGCAATTAATTTAAGAGCTCTTCATTACTTCTCCAAACAATACAATAACAACAGTGGTACCCTTTGGGACCTGTTAATATAGAAAGAACATTATATATGATAAAACCATTTATTGGACAACTACTTACAATCTAAATTAATGAAGCAACAAGTACATGTAATAGAGCAAGTACTATAGTAAATAGTGTAACTCTAACATTCCCACCTTTTTTGTGAGTAAATCAGAGCAGGGAATAAAATAAAATATCAAATAAACAAAGAATTGAACATTGGAAAATATATGAAGCAATAATTTATTGCCATTTGATTTTTTCCGACTATCCGCAATCATTTTACTTGTTGTAATACGTTCAATGGTCCAGTCTTTTTCAATTCTTTCCTTTATAAAATTGAAATCCATTATTAGCCTTTTGTCAGAAGGATTCGAGTTGCTTTGCAAACCACTTACCAATGATTTACTGTCAGTATACACATTTATAAGAACAAACACACCAATACATAAACTAATAAAATAACGGATAAATAAAACCATTCCAATTGCATCAACAAAAGCTATTGTTTCAGCAGAAAAAACACTTTTTGGAATTCGTTTCAGCTTTTTAGTCGACCAGCATACCAAATGAAGCATCTGAATATAGAATAATTGATGGGATACTTTTATTATTAGCTAATCCATTTTTAAATTGCAATTGTAGAATCATGCTGATCCACTTTTTGTATTTAATTCATAGTGATTTATTACTTTTCTTAGTTAACACGCTAAGTAGGTTCGACACTCTCCTAGTTCTCTCTTCCACAATGAGTGTTCGTTCTATTAACTTAACTTAATACAAGTTAGGTTCACTAACTGTGTAACTCACTACAACTCATTTAGGTAACAAGTCGAGAATGGAAGACAGGATCAACACTTGAAGGTTTGCCATGCGGTTCCAGAGACACACCAATCAGCTGCATCTACCAATTAAGCTTTATCTTCGTTGTGGAAACCATAGTAGGAATTAGTGTGTGAATAGTGAACTCAGTGTGATGGGATTTGTAACTACTTAAGAATAGAATTTAGTGCATTGATTGTTTTTTGTTATTATGAAATTGTAATGAGGATTGATCGCAACCTGGATGCTTGAGCTTATTATTGAGCCTTACATATAATAGCCCTACATATATAGTAATACATAATAGCCCTTTGTACATGTAAACAATCAATGCCACCAGCAAGAAAACAAATGCAGGAGTCAGCCAAAGGTCTATGGTAAGAAGCATTGAGCAACCTAATTCTACTAGTAACTTGATAATAAGGTAATATAAAAACATGGTCCAAATAACGTTAATACTAAATCACTGATTGTAAGATAACACCATAACTGACTGTAGTTCATCGATAGGGAAGGCATCATGTAGAACATATTAATTGTAATCATAATAACAGGCAAGCAACAAAGAATAGGAAAGCTATAACAGTTAAAAACCCCTATACCTATTCATAACCTATAAGCACTGGAAGGTAACTACAGCTGTCGCCCTCCCCACCATGGAATGGCTATTAGGAGGCTGCTCCAGCATACCTTTAAATGGATGTGGGAACCACCATACAATTACCCCCAGTGCTTGAACATTTAGCTTTCCATCAGAATATAAAATAACCTGACAAGAGAAAAAGTAAATCCAAACTAAATTCGTTCATCAATAATTTGAACAGTTGAAACATATTTATAGCACTTTGTAATAAACAACTAAATACTCGACTAGTACCTGTTAATTGCTTCTTGTTTACAGTTTTCCCTTGGTTTATATTTCTGCTAATGATTATGCAACGTCAGTGTTAATTAGAGTATGCTGTTTGACCATCTATTGTTTTGTCAAATACTGTTGAGCATAATTTAAATATGACTGCACAAAACATTTTACAAAATCAAATAATCAATCCTATCATGTATTTACATATTAATTGTTATAATCATTATAATATTTTTAGTCTTGGTTTCATCAATTCTTTCTCTCATCTCGACCACACATGATAGTTTGATGGATTATGTCACACAATATAACCCTTTCATAACACATGTAATGGATAAGCTTATTGACTGCATGCAAATCAACCGGTTTAACATCATTTCCTTTACCAGGAAACTGCTAAGCAACAAAAGATATATCAGGCCTGCTATTTGTACTTAACCACATTAATTTTCGAATTATTTACAAAAACAATCAACTTCATTATCAGGTGAAACATTGCTTACCACAATTTCTGACAATGTTTTCATATAATTTTCTTGGCAAATTTCAAATCCAAATGCAGACTTCCAAATTTGTAGGCCCAAATCTCTATTGACTTTATAGCCTTGCAAGAAAGCTGTTTTTACATCCACAACACTAATTTCCCATTTATCATTGATGCTAATGATAACAAGTTAGGATGAAACAATCTGGCACATGTAGGCAAATAGGTTTCAGGTATGTATCTGTCTTCATATCCTCACATGACCAATCTGGCTTTAGAGTATATATTACAATTAGCATCCTTTCAAGTTAATAAGCATTTTGTACTGACAATATTTAAGCTAGAATATGCATCTAAAAAAATTTCTTTAAATACATTGTGATAATGCCATGACTGTAATCCGACAATTTGGCATCAATATGACTCTCTACTTCTGTGCAAAGAACCACATAAACACCAAATTGTTCAGTAATTTGTCTGTTTCTGGAAGGATAATGACACACACTATTACTTGCTGTTACCTGCTCAGAATTGGATGATTATGAAACTGATGTTTGTGACGCCAAATTATCATCGTCATCATCTTCATCTGATGATGATGATGATGATGATGATGATGATGATGATGATGATGATGATGATGATGATGATGATGATGATGATGATGATGAT
>CABFPE010000127.1:298583-319196 GCA_900660155.1 Hofstenia miamia | reverse complement strand
ATATATATATATATATCTGTTAGGGTATTATACTGTAAATATTATTGTGTGTCAGTTATACAATGTTTCATAAAAATTTGGAAACTTCTTTATTACAATGGCCTTTGCAATTTGTAAAACCCAAACGTGTAAACCAGTTTGGATTTTTTTGAGGCTATTTTCGCCCCATAATCATTATTTAAATTTACATTGTGGATTGTTTAGTGCAACAACTAGCTGTTTTGCAAACATTGAAGGTGAATAATTTAATTTGTACTCAAATTTATACAAGGACCTACTAATTATTTGGTAGGACTTTATCTTAACAAACACCTCCTTGTCTCATTGATAGAATCAAACGGTTTGCTTCTATTTATTTACTGCGAAACAAACCTGCCAACGAGCCGAGCCGAGTTTGAGCACTGCATTGGATATACAATGAGCCTTTATTAAGCCAAACAAATGTATAGTTCTGCTTGTTAAATAATAGGACGAGCTATGCAAAAAATTCTGAGGGCGCTATATTTTATAAAAAAATATCGAGCTAAAACAAGCCTCATTGAATGGTTTTAAGTGCCGAACCGAGCCGAGCTTAAAAAGTTCGGCTCGTTGATAAGTCTGTTGCATAAAGCTCACTTGTATTTGATGCGCCGATAAAGTTCGTTCTTAAATATAAAACGGTTAATGTGTTTTTAGGAATTCTAAAGTTTTCAACATAATGCAAAAGAATGAGCTGAAAAGAATTCTACTTTTGTAAATGTCCATATTCACACAGTGTCCTCGCTTTCGTGAAACTTTTTCCCACTATTGACATCGCAGATTTTGACTTAGTTTATTGTGTTGTTATCAACTTTATAAATTACGCATTTAATTAAATTCGAGCGTTGAAAGAAAAACAAAGTTATTTGGAAACTTTGATTTACTCTTACTTGGCTGATAACTTTCCTTTTTAGGGAAAACATTAATGTGTGGCAAATGATTTTCGTCCGCTATTGACCGCCGTATGCTAACAATCAACAATTTTCAAGCGCGATTGTTTTTTCACAAAAGAAACAACCATCACACACCCACTCGCAAAATGTCTCGAAAAGCACTTAGTAACACAAATCAATGCGAATTTAGACCTCAGCTCCACTTGGCAGGGCTTACAAACTCGCCAGATGTAACTAAGCCAGCGGGTATTAGAGCGTGAGGTCGGCCGGGTTTTATTTCAGTTTTAGTTACTGAAAGTCATTTTAAAGAGGCATCTTGTGTTTTCGGATTTTGAATATGATCATTAGTTTGTTTTTTATGTCATATTTGCAATATATACCTTTCTCTGTTTCCAAACATGTTGGTCAGAGAGAAAAAGTGTACAGCCACGCCTAAATTCCACTTTGTTGTTTTTTTAAATACGATCACAAAAATATTTTTTTTCATGAGCATTTGAACTTTTTTTATGAAGAAATCATCAGAGATTTGAAAAGAATTCAAAGGTTGCTTAGGCTCAAATTTCTTACAAACGTAATGTCCAAGTAAAATGACTTTCAGAATAGATTATCTCTCGGAGATCAATTTTTATCTTACTAATATATTCTTAGAATACGAACTCTTCACACTTTGTCCGAGATTTGGAAGAATGGTAAAACTTCTGTAGACTAGCTGCCGTTAGTTCTATTTCTCATTCCATGTATTATACCAATCTATGTCCAAATCGTTTTGAGAAAGTGGAAAACCCTATGAATGTTTTTATTTTCTCTTGATTTAAATTAGAAATACAGCTTAGAAATGCAATGAAGCAAGCTGCGGACAAATTCTTTTAATCAAATTTCTCTCCTCTCTACACTTCTTTCATAACGTTTTTATTTGATAAATAGCATCCGCACCTATTTGACTTTGATATTTTAGTTATCTACAATCTAGGCTTTTCATATAATTTTTTTTCTTTCTCTTTGAGAGAGAAAATGCCAAGTAGTCTAATTCATCACAAATGACTCTTTCTACCTCAATAATTCTTGAAGTGTAATATTTTTTAAAATATTTCTCTCAAAGTACAACTATAAATGACTTCGGTATTAATTCATTTTTAGCGGAGTACCACGGGTCGGTGAAAATCAACGTTTCACCCATACGTGCAGTGGCGTACCCAGGGGGGGACATGGTGGAATGTTCCCCCGTCAGGTTTCCAAATTTAATTTTGACTGGATAAATCAAAAAATTTTTCGTAAAAAATTGAAAAATTTAAATCTAGGATAGTTAAATGCATTTTTAGTGTCTATTTTCTCAATATCATCATTACCCAATGCGGGCAAAGCCTGCAAAATTTTTTTGAAAATATTGAGAAAATAGAACCTAAAAATGCATTTCACGATTCTAGATTTTATATTTTTCAATTTTTTATGAAAATTTTTTTGATTTATCCAGTCAAAATCAAATTTGGAAACCCGACGAGGAAGGGGGACATTCCACCATGCCTCACCCCCTGCGTACACCACTGCATGTGGAGTCTCCTGATTTGAAAATTTTTTAATTTAAATCAACTTTTGAGTACCAAATGGATAGACATTGATTGAATTTAGAAAAAAATAAAGCTGTTCATAGAGTGTTTCATTAAAATCAATTTCTTCAGATTATTAAACACAACTGTATCAATGTCCCATCAATCAAAATGACAATTTTCCATCCTCGTAACTTGATCGCATTTCCTATTGAGTTTGAAAAACGTCAAGTGACGGCGTCAGGCAAACATTGAGAGCATATTCGAAGCTCATGCATTAACGTGGATAATTTAGTAAAATTAATGAGACTCTCCTCCCATTATATTTATGACATAACCATGCTGTTTTACAGAACATTATTTGCAATAAACTGTGAAATATGTAAGGCATTTCCCGTTTAGTGTTTATAGCTTATGACAATTCTCATGATTGTTAATTCAGCAAATTTTTAGTTTTTGAAGGTATCACCAATTGGCTTCCCAAATTACTTTCCACTATCAGACATACTAGGTTACTGCGTAGCCAAAATTTTTTGGTTCCAGTCTGAGTTAGTTCTACTTGATTTCGTCCCATACACTACAAATCACTATTAAGTATTCTTTTGCAATTTTCCCATGCGATCCCTCGTCATTACTTCTCTTCTTTCACAAAAATAATGAAAAAATTGTTTTTTGTTGTCCGAATTCAGCTGTGGTCACAGACCTGTTTTGGTTCCACTCCCACTGAAGTATTTCATTCAACCACATGGACAAATAATATTAATTTGCCGTGTAAACCCAAAATTCCTATTACACTCATTATTTTTTGGAAAAAACAATTGCAATTTGGAAAATTGCTGTGTAAAGTTTAAGGGATTTTCATATAGACTTCTACAGAATGCCTTGATTTAATATTTTGCGTGGGTGTACTAAATTTGATTTTACGCATTGTTGAACAAACGGATTCAAAATTACCATCTCACTGTCCCGCAATCCAATTTTACAGAACACACAAAAATGGCTTTTCACGACAATCGCTTGTTCCTTGTCGTCGGAATTGACGCGTTCCACTTCACGGACCTCATCAACAATCACTTATCGCTCATTGATCCTTTTCAATTACACTAACTCCCGCCATTTTTACAGTCCTTTTTATGAAAATTAAGCAGTTATGTTCCTAATTGATTGATGTTTTCAAGTCTGCAGTTCTTAGAGCATTTTAATTCGTTTCATCACTTTCTCTACAGTTGAGCAATTTGATAAATATACAAACTTTTTAGTAACTCCGAGTAACGATTCCTGCAGTATTGTTGAAACTCATTAATTGCTTTTTAGTTTTTAAATAATTTAATATCAGTGTCCATGTCGTCCCACTATATGCATTTTATTAGTTCCCCAATTCGCATCAATTTCTTCAACACTTTTACCAAGTACCAATTAAATGTCATGGATCACATGTTACAGCATAATCCACAACACACATAGCATTATTGTATTTTTAGGTATGCCCCAACATTGCTCACCTAATCAGCAAATTGCATTAGTGATATCTTAAGTTATTATATCTCTTCTCTAAATGCGTTGTTGGCTTGGTCCTTTCCATTTATTACCTCTTCCAGTTTGTACAAAGATGAGGCCCAATATACTCGATTAATCCCTTTGATTCAATTAACATTCGGGTATAATGTATTAAGAAATTGGGGAGACATTAATTAAAATTGCAATTTTCAATGCTTAAATTTCATATGTTCTGTATAAACTACCGTCTTAAGATCAGGATGCTTGTATTGAAAATGGTTTTCTTTATTTATAATCATCAACTATATTTTTTTCTCTATAAAAAAACGGTTGAAAAAGCAGGAAATATCTTGAGAAAAGTAGCATTGCATTGTTGAATCAGAGAGAGGTGCAAAATCACCCTCTGAATATCCAATTGATGACATCCTAGCAATGCGCGTTATGTCCTTTATAGTCCTGGGTGACGATCCTTCCAAAACCTCGCGAGATAATGGCGCAAAAGCAATGCTAGCAAAAGCAGAAGAAGCGCGTTTGGAAATTTTCTGAAAAAATTTGGAAAAACTACCAAAATTCTTCCGTATCGTATTTGCATACTTGAATAAATTATGTACAGTGTATTGACATTAATAATTTACGTCATGTATAAAAAGTTCTTTTTTTAATATAAATAAACAAGTCATACTCAAAGTTATGCACCACCTTCAACAAGATAATCGTACTGAATGAAACCAACTGACTTACTTCTCTCATCTCTAAAGCCCCAGTAGTTCCTATGCTTTGCCAGAACCTCAACTGGTTCATGGGATCGCTTGCTCAGTTGATTTGGCCCGGGCCACTTCTACTCGGATCAACTGTAATAAAAAATGTCTCAAATTATAAATATAATTATTAGTTTGTGATTCTCAAATTTATTAGGTTATATATGTATTTGCAATTTATATTTGTCACTTTTTGTTTGGTCTTAAATCTATTCCCCACTGTCATAGACAATGGTATTGCAGTTAGATGAACATATTTTTAAGTTTTTGTTTTAAGCGTTTCTCAATCCGTTTTTTAATTGAAATGCCAAAGTTCATGGGGAACATTAAATCAATCGCCATGAGATGCTTACCTCTATTCCATCTAGTCCCAAAATCCACAATCCATCTACCAAGGAACACAATTTTCCTTTTCGAGTTTATGGGATTTCTTACATTTCCAAATACTTGTAATCATGAATGGCATTTACATGTTAGAGATGCATTTGTTTGCCAATGATAAAGGCTATGCCAGTCATTTTTGAGGTTTTTGATTATGATGCGATGTTTTCCGGAATTTCATGGAATTATACGGAAGAAATCTACTTTTCAGTAAAAACGCTGTACGGCTTATTTCACTTTTTACATTTACATTTTGTAAGTCTATCAAAAGACGTACAGATTTGAATGGTTATGAAAACAGTGCGATATCCTTCGCCAGTAGTTTATGTCGAGCGCTTGTTTTGCCATTGTTTCTTCAGTTAGTTCAGAAGATATTTTTAGGAAGTACTCTACCAAATTTGAATTTCGATATCAATTATTAATGATTGTAAATCCTTACGTTTTCTGCTCGCGCTGCCTTCTGCTCTTATGTAAGGATATATTAATTTGGAATGTATTCGTCTGCCTATACTTTGGTAAGATAAATATTTATGCGCGATATCAATTATTAAGTCATTGTTTTGCGTTTAAACTTTCTCATAATTTCACCTGGCCTATAAACAATTTCCATTCCCACCACTCACAACAATTGCTGAACATTTTTTAGAGTTTTGTTTGCCGATCCATTCCATTCCATTGTTGTCCTGCTCCTTAATCATCTGATTCCATTTCAAACTAATTATAGGGTTATAAAAATCTGTACTCAGTTCAATTATTTCTTTTACAGTAAATTCTTTCAATTTAATATTTATGAATGATTTCAGAAAATCAATATTCTTTAATTTCATTATTGAGTGTAGTTTACTGTGTTATTACTCAATATCATTTTATAATAATTATTCAACCTTCTTTATAGTCTAAAAATGGACAAAGTGCGTGTAAATTATGTGTTTTGGAACAAATATGAAAAACTAAAGTCAAATTTTATACATGTAGTTTGCCTCACAATTTATTGAATTATAAACTGAGCGCATTTATTGATTTTAACTTTTAAAAAGAGCTGGCTTAACTGCATCATTCTATACCACCACAAATGTGTAAATTGTACCACGAGAAACCCAACTCCACACCACTCTAACAACAATGCCATTAATCCTTTAATCATGTTTTCCATTTTCGCGGGTTTATATTGTTTGTAGGCTTATTTAAAAAAGGATTTTGGTGGTTAGAGATTCGTGTTCAAACAGAATTCATTTTTTCAATTATATATAAAGTTTATGTATCAAAGCATGGGAAATTTATAGGAGGGTAGGTGAATAACCAGATCTAAACTTTTTCTATTTTTTTGTTTTATGTCCTCGCACGTTGGTACCAAATTTTTTCCTGAATTTACTAATTCAATTGGAACGCCCCCTGTTCTACATGCTTAAGAATTGGTAGCGGTTGCTTCGATTGTGGGATCGTACAGCTATTTTAATTTCTGTACGGAATTGCATGCTTAATAAAGCAAATTTTTTCAGTAACAGTGAGATTAGATTATGCCAAGTTTATTAAAATCGGCTTCAGTTAAAATTGAAAGTTTTGGCTGCGTTTCCGGTCAAGTCGCGTGAATTGCCTATTTCCTCATTTCTACACCCATAACGGATCAGTTCAGCAACAATATGAGTCTAGCACCATTAAAATATTCAAATGAAAATCGTACATGGCGGCACGATCTCNTTGAATGGATTGACACAGATGATGAAAGCTTCTTAGTTGAAGTTAAAGTAATGAAAGGAACTAAGGAAATCAAAGAAAGGAACTACTAGAAAATTAAAGAGCAGCAAACAGTAGCAGCAATGAAGCTAAGGTTCATAGAAGCTTTCACCAGAACAGAACTAGAGGAGCTACTGAAACCATATAACCAAATAGCCATCAGTGTTGAATGCATTACATTGAGACATAAAAGAAGAAATATGACTAAAGTTAAGCAGATGAGGATTAATGCAAGCATTTTAGAGCACAATTACAGACAGAAAAATGAATTTGTCTGCAACAATAGGGCTAGCAACAGTGCCAACAACAACAGGGTCATATGATGAAATAGAAATACAAATAGAAATGAAAATCTTAATATGCAGGCCACTAGAAACAATATTGATACCAATGATACTTCTGAGATGGAGACTACCAAAAGAAGTAAAAGTCGCAAAAGCCTTTTTACACAAGTATAAATCATATGTCAACACAAAAGAGAATGCAAGAACAATCATAGAAAAGATGAATATAAAAAGTCAAAGGAGACTATGTTTAGAAATGATAACTGTGAGAGAGTGCATATCAAAGGGAAAATAACCCCTTATAGGCTTTATAAATAAAGGAAACCCATAAACATAAAATTAAAAGATCTACAAAATGAAATTGGGAGCCACATATCAAATGTGATAATGTTATTCTCAGGAGTGAATGACATAGTATGGATTGACATCTGGGAGAAGAAATATCATTACTATGATGTCACCAAGAGAGTAGACATAGTAATGATGATGATGCTAAATACAAATGACCTGAGGGAGATCAGTGAACAAGAAGTGATAGACAATATCAGCTTCTTTTATAAAGATGTGGCCAGTATGAGAAGCTTAAGAAAAGTCTTTACATTTTTCTACCATGACACAGCAATAAGAGAAGAGTGAGCCCACACAAGTTGAGCTGACGCACAAATGCAATTAATGGTTGGGTTGAAAGGGATACAGCTGTACTAAAAATACTATGAGATATTTTCAAGGAAGATCAATGAACTGAGAGTGATAACACTGCTAGCAGAGAACATCAGAGACACAAAATTCCTGAAATACTTGAATACAGTAACAGCAGAGAAAGATGCAGTGCTAAAATGACAAAACAATTAGAATTTGAGAAAACAAAATGGGAAGATCAGCAAGCAGAATTGATAATATGAAAAGCAGACACTCTAGTGCATGGAGAACAAGCATCATCCAAATAAAACATAAGCTGCTAAAGAAGAAAGTTGATTAAGAAGAACTAAGATCAAACATAAATGTGATTAAAAATATATTGGAAAAAATTATTATCAGCTTAGATTAATTTGTATGTTGCAACCAAGTGATATCAGTGTAATTGATTATGAACTAGTATTTGCTGATACTAAAAATTTGACTTTCATCTTGGCAGATGAAAGATTTAAAATTTGAAATCAACAGGTACTTTTTCAAGATACTAAAAATAGATTCAAATTCATGTTAACAATTGATAAAGAAATTTCTTTGGGGTTCTTATATTGTTTCTTTACTATGGTTTGATTACCTAATACAATGTCAAGCTAAATGAGTTCTGTTTAATAGTGGCCTGGATCCATCATGGGAATGATTCAAGGGTCTTTGTGCCAGGCCACAAAAGTGCATGTAGGTTAGGAATAGGGGTTTACTCTCATTTAGTTGACTGCTGATCATTTAAACACAAGCTCAAAATACAGTTTGTAACCTGAAACCTAGGGATTTATATTTATATTATTTTAGATCCAAATTAATGACAATAATGTGACCAATAAATTGACAGAGCATGTAATTATTATTAAATGTAGGTTAGGAAGCTGTTTTATATTAAACTAGTTATTAAACCAATATATTTCAGTAATGGCTACATGTAATTTTAGCTATGCCAGAAGTGAGAAGTCAGGTTGCACAAACATAAAACACTGTTACAAATAGAGATTAAGTCAAGTTGTGTCTTGTCTTGAGTACACACTGAGCTAGGATAGGGTACAAATAAGTTATATACATGGGCTGAGAAGTGGAACTCAACCAAGTGGATCATCAGCAAGCAATTGATACTGGATGTGGAGATCAGCCTCAGGCAGATGCCCACTATCAACAATTGGAAGAGATGCTGCATGGCTTCATCACCTAAATAGTTATTATTTATGTTTGTTAATTAAATTTAATGGAACTAAGTGGAAGTTGAGCAGTATCAAATTAGTACATCCCTACCTGTGAGTACATAGCTAAAGTTGTAAAGTAACAAAGGAGAAACAGTGAAAATGTCAGGTAGAGGCATTTGCAAAACAGATTGTTGCTCACCACTGTAATATAGTCCTACTTATTTAGAATGAGATTCTGATTGATGAGGACGGTTTTTCACCTAATGAATCACAAATACAACAGTGACTATTTTTATTTGGACCTCTAAAACCAATGGCCCTTCTATTATAGTAAGAGTTATTATTAGCACTTCTATTAGAAAAATGGTGGTAATTTGGATTTAGACATGAATTCACAGTTTGATATGCTGTTTCAGTTTTTAGCTCACCACCTGATGTCTGATAAATTACTATAGGAATTAGCAAACATTCAAAGAAAAAGAGTTTTAATTGAATCAAGTTCTAATTTTGAAGCTGCCTATACAATTTGACATTCATTATCAGGTAAATCGCATTTATGAAGCAATTCAGCCTCCATAATGTTGTCACTAAATACCATTTTTGGGTTTTCAGCTTTTAAATCATACTTTCATAAATGCAAACAAATTCTCAAATTGATTTATTTGAGGGTTTCTCAAATTCTTAAAGTCCAAGTAAATATTATACACCTCATCATCTTCTGCAGTGTTAAGACATTCCTCTAACTTGGCATCAATGTTTTAAAACCATTAACACTTCATTGGTCGCAATCTCAAAAGGTCAATCCTTGGCAATTCCATTCATATTTAAAGCAGCAATAACACTGCAATCCTTTTTGTCTTCATCTATAATTAAATGCCATACATTTACCTCTTTCTTTCTTCCATTTCTGATAATCATCAATGTTTATAGTAAAACTTGGTGGATTCTTGAATGATTTATTTGAACTCATTTGATATTTTCTTCTACTATGTTAATAATGAAAGAACCTAAAAGCTATACCTTGATATCTCGCCTCTCTCACCACTTAATGCACCAGGACCAATTTCCTACCATGCTATATATCTCATTATGGCGCCACCCTCGCCTCTAGACCTTGCCAAGTAAAGTAAAAACCAAATCCTATTTGAGTCTGTTTAATTTTCCCTGGCAATATTGCACAATTGAATAATGTCATTTGATTTGCAAACAAATTCATCAATTCATCAATTTTTTTCACTATCCATTGATTTGTTAAATGATTGTGTTATGATTTTGTTTCATTATGTTTATTCATGATTTGCATTTTATCACATATTCACTTTCCAGTTTTGTTACCAACATCTGTATGTATATAAAGATAATAATACTTGAAAATCCTCTTTCATAAATATTATGTGTTATTCTAATAGATGCAAATGATAATGGATTTGTAAATTTTTGTTCACCTACATCAGATAAGACAATTGCTAGTAATAATACATATTGGAATACATACAGGCCTACATATGGATGATATTTGATTACAAACAGAAATAATTGATAACATGCCAGTGGAAATTTTACTCCCTCCTTATTTTACCACCCTTGCTTCTCACCAAAAATTTAACTGTGATGGATGATGGCAAGATATAAGGTATTACTGTATATGATAAAACCATTTATTACACTACTATTTACAATCTTAAAGAATGAAGCAACAATTACATGTAAGAGGTACTATAGGAAATAGTGTAACTTTAGCAGAATAGCTGTGAACACTGACTTAAATTGAAAGCAGTTCACTTTAATTCACAATCACTAAAGAACTTCGCCAAATTAATTTAGCAACATTCCTTTTGAGATTTAAAAATTTTGAATAAAATACCTCAGAAATTCAAAATATGGAAGATAAACTCAATTCTTGCTTTTATTTCTATACATAATGCAATTGATTAACTGTTCAATAGGAACAATGACCACAAAAGTGAAATTGATAAAGGAAAACTTGTGCATAAATATAGATAGGTTGGGTCATGCTAAGATTTTCTATGATGAGATTTATTCAATACCACTTGAAAATGGAAAATTGTTTTTTGTTAAATCCTCAAGGAGTAGTAGCTCTAGAAAATTAAGCACTGGATCCAGTCTTTCTTGGTTCTATCACAACTGCTTATTGTAGCTACCCAATGGTAATTTACTAGTATTGATTCAATATCCTTGTAATATTCCTATCCCAATTTAACTGAATCAAAGTCATTTCCAATTTCATTTTGTTATTAACAAAATTTCACGATTTTGTTCAAGTCCTTGCAGGAATTTTGTTGAATTCAAATCTTCTAAATTTTTCAGTTTTTTAAATACAGCATAACATCACGACCATTTGAAAAGCAAATATTCCCCAACAAAATAACAAAGTTATCTCAATTAGTCTAAATGAAAATTTAGTTTATATTGTATTTAGTAAGTTAAACAAATGTAATTTATTTTCTTTTAAAGCTCAAGCAATTTTACATTATTTTGGTAAGCCAAAGAACAATCTATACATAAATGTTGAATTCCTAAAGCAAATTGTTTTGATCACAGGATGTAATGAAAATTCTCTAACAATATTTGACATAGCAAATGGAAAACAACAGAAAAATTAAGAATATAAAACTAATGAATATGCAGATCTCGTATCAATAAAAATATATGCTTATGTTACAAGATTAGCTAAATCATTGATGAAATGGAAGTTTTTTAAAAATAATGTAGAATCTTGTCAACCTTTATTTTTAGTGAAATGGGTATAATTGCTAAGACAAATCTCCTTTTTCTTACATATGAAGGGTGTGAGGGATTCCATAATCACTCCCTTTCTAGGTGTATTAATATTATGCCAGCAGTTCTGGTTCAAGTTATTCTTTTACATTATATTTAGGATGGGAGTCAGTGATGGTAGGGGGTGAAAACCTGAAGAATATCAATGCAAGAGAGAGAAAGTTCACAGTTGCTAACAACTCCATGCTTCTTGGAAACTGCAGAACTTGGTGACAGACCTCACAGAGTGTGGATAGTGTTCTCAATGTGATTTTTAACCTCTTAATTTAGTGCATTGATTGCCGTTGTTATTAGCATTGAGTAAATAAAGAATGATTATGCAACCTCAATGCATTCTCTTGTTATAATTCCCTACATGTAATATCCCTATATTAATAATCATACATGAAGACCTTCAATACATGTGAGCAATCAATGCCACTATCAGAAAGTGGGAAGCATACATAAGTTGATAGTCAAATAACAATTGATATACAATAAGATAAGTTAATAACACAAACATACATGCCAATTGGCAAAGATTGGGGCTCTGAGGCACCTTATATGTATAATAAACCTTCTTATTGAAATGTAAGAGTTTGGATCTAAAAAGAGTTGGTCATAGTAAATTATGAACAACATTTATTATTAGAAATCAATCAAAGGGAAAGCTAAATTGGATAAAAACCCCTATTTGTAAGCTTAAGAGCACATTGGAAGTCACAGCTATTGGCTGCACCACACTTTTGAAAGCTGCACTGTGCAGCTTCTCCAAAATACCTTTAGCCAGATTTGGGGACCACCTGCAGACTACTCTCATGCTTGAATGTTTAGCTTTCCATTAATATAACTAAATAAACCTGACTAAAGTAACAAAGTAAATCCAGTAATATTCATTCATCACAATCACATATATTACTGCTTATTTATATGAAGTTCTTGTAAAAAATTAAACAATCTGCAAGTACCTGTTTGTAAAACTTGTTGACAGTTTTCCTGCTTTTTCTTTGTCTGATGATTTTATGCAACATCAGCATTAATTAGCACATTAAAGATTGTCTTTTGATTGTATTTTGTCAAACTGTTTTGGTAATGTAACTAATACCAAAACTGCTGTAACATAATCATATTATGTGTGGTCAAGTTAAGAAAAGAAATGGAAAGAACTAAAACTCAAACATTATAAAAATTAATTGTACACACATGATTATTATTAATTAGATTATTTGTAAAATTATAATAAGCAGTATTTTGATATTAATTTGCTTGGCAGTACTTTTTTGACATATAATAAAAGACTGAGAAGCAAATGCTAATTAATGCTGATGTGTGTAAACAGCAGATGAAGAAAAAGAGGGAAATCATTAAATTGTCAACAACATTGATTATACAGGTACTTGCCAAGTGTTTGATTAATTGCTATTATTAAGTATAAATGGAGCATCATCCAAAACAAATAAAAAATAAGCTGCAAACATCAGGCAGAATGGGAATAAGATCAAAGAAATGATGATTAGAAATATTGTATTTAGATCAATTAGATTAATTTAGATTTATTTGTATTATGCAACCAAGAAATAACATGTGTCAAAAAAGAGAGATTAGTATTGGTTGATAAAGATACTTTTGGCAAAATGAAGGAGTGAAATCACTTCCATTATTTTTAGCAGCCATCTTGGCAGGAGAAAAGTTTAAATTTAAAATCAACAGGTACTTTCCTGGACTTACTATAAATATGAATTAAACATTGTAAGCAATTGATAAAGAATTTTATTTGGAATTCTTATTATGTTCTACTATAATGGTTTGAATATTTAATATGGTGTTGAGCTAATCAAGTGGTGTTTAGTAGTGGTCTGGATCCATCACAGAGAATGATTCAAGGGTCCCTGTGCCAGATTATGAAAGTGCACATAGGTTAGGTCTATGGGTTTTTCTCTCAATTTGTTGACTAGCAATCACTTACTACATGTACTAAAATATTTAACTGTGAACAAACAGTTGGATGACTGAAACTTAGGAAATATATTAATACTATTTTAGATCCAAATTAATGACCAATAAATGACCTATAAAGTGACTGTACATGTATTAAATTATAAATGTAAGTTAGGAAGTTGCTTGAAACTAATATATTTAGAAATGCCAATATATTTTGGTAATGGATACATATAGTATTAAGCAAGCAGCTAGCAACAAGTCAGGTTGCAAATAGATAGAACACTTTTACTAAATAGAGTTTAAGTCAAATTGTGTCGTGTCCTGAGTATACACTGAGCTAGGATAGGGTACACATAAACTGTATTGATGAGCTGAGGTGTGGCACTCAAAATGAAACATTGAAGAGAGTGGAGAAACTGGATGTGGAGATCAGCTTCAGGCAGAATCACCTAAATAGTGAATGGTTAATTCTAGTTTACTTTAAGTCAACAGAAACAACAGCCAAGCAGTATGCAATAGGTAAATCACTACCTGCAGAAATATGACTAGTGGTATGCAGTAACAAGAGATAAACAGTAATAATGCCTGGTAGAGGATGTTACATAAAAATAGTGCAAATTATTTATTTGGTGATGAATGAAATTCATTGGATTTACTTCCTTATCTTGTAAGGTTTATTTATTAATTAAATGGTCAAGCACTAGAGTATGCCTGATGATGGTCCCCAACTACATTTAAAGGAATTCTGGAATGGCCTGCACACAATGGCCTTTCAAAAGTGTGGTGTAGCTGGTAGCAATTGATTCCTTGATGTGTTATAGGTTAGGTGTAAAGATAGGGATTTTTATTCATTCTAGCTTTCCTATCATTTGTTATTCACAAGTTAGTGTTATTGTAGCATTATCCAAAATAATCAGAAATAAGCTGCAAACATAGCAGAAGAGAGTAAGATTGAAAAGGAGTTGATTAAAAAATATTATAATCAATTAGTTGTTATGATTTCAGATAAATTTGTAAAATGCAACCAAGAATAAAATATGTGTCAAAAAAGAGATAATTGTATCTGTTGATAAAAATACTTTTGACAAAATGACGCTTACGTTATTTTATCACCGCCATCTTGGAAGAAGTATGAAATTTGAATCAACAGGTACTTCTTTTGAAATACTATAAATACATTGAAACTTATTTTAAGAATTTGATAAAGAATTTTACTTAGAATTCTTATTACTCATCTTATTAACAGTTTGATTATTTAATACAATGTTGAGCTAATCAAGCAGTGTTTAGTAGTGGTCTGGATACATCACAGGGAATGATTCTAGGGTCCCTGTGCCAGATCATGAAAGTGCACTTATGTTAGGTGTAGGGGTTTTCTCTTGATTAGCTGACTAGCATTTCTTTACTACATGTATCAAATAACTAACTGTCAACAAATGGTAGGATGACCAAACCCTAGGAATTATCTTAATATTATTTTAGATCTAAATTGATGACCTATAATCAACTGATATAATGACTGTACATGTAGTAAGTATAAATGTAGGTTAGGAAGTTGTTTGAATAGAATTTATATAACTAAGCCAATATATTTCAGTAAAGGCTACATGTAATATTGAATGAACAACTGGTAACAGTTCAGGTTGCTAATGAATATTACACTTTTACACAATAGAGCTTAAGTCAAGTTGTGTCATGTCTTGAGCATGCACTGAGCTAATGTAGGGTACACATAAGCTATCTTGATTGAGCTGAGAAGTGGCACTCAAGCATCAGATGGAATGGTGAAATTGGATGGGGAGATCCGCTTTGGGCAGATGCACACTAGAAGATCATTATGAAGATTACCACATGGCTTTGTCACCTAAAAAGTGAACAGTTAATTAAGGTTACATAAGATGACAGAAGAAACTAATAGTGCAGTAACAACAAGTAAATCCTTACCCACAACAACACAGCTAATGTTATAAAGTAACAGTAGATAAACAGTGATAATGCCTGGTAGAGGATATTACATGGCGACCGTGACAGCCAAGAACAGCAAACCTACAGAAGAAACATTCAGTTAAACCACCCGCAAAACGACAGCTATAAGTGAAAGTACAAAAGCAACGAGTTGTTACACAAACCAACTACCAATGAAATGAAGAGAGATACCCCAAACCAAACAAATGCACTTCACTGAGATCCTGGAATCACAACCTAGAGACGGGAAAGCCACTACAAACCAGAAGAAAAATGACAAAAACTAGAAAAGGAAGCGCAAAGAAAACTGCAACAAAAGCAGTAACTCCCAGAACAATTCGATCATCACCGTACTTCGGCAAGAATTCAGCAACAGACGCCACAGATACAGAACTACAGTCTTTTAGTTCACCCCCAGAGACGAACCCCATAGACACAAACCCACTAGATATAATGGTGTTGTTAAAAAAGAGTCAAGAGAATGAGGAAACCCTAAGACAACAAATAGAACAATTGACTGAGAAGGTCAAAGAAATGGAACAAATCAATATTGAGCAAAATCAGAGTAAACATGGAAATGTGATTAGAAGAACAAAATCAGTTGTTTCAAAACGAAATTAAAATCCTGACACAACAATTGTCAGAGTCCAACAAAAGGTTTCTAGAAGAAAACCAGTGATGGCAAGAAAAAAACCAAGAACTAGAAAGAACAAACAAACAATTTATTGAGGACAATGATCTACAGGCGGGAGAGTTGGAACAACTCAAAGATAAATTGAGACTGCTACGCTTAACAGAAGAAGAGAATAGAAATGACATGCAATCTCACGAAATCGAATTCCAAGCCAGAAAAGACAGCGAATTACAGGCGCCACATATGCTGATCTGAAAGGAGGTAGCATTCGAAGAATCAGGTGAAGATTCCAACATTGAAAAACAAAAAATAATAAATGAGATCAAGAAAGCAGTGACCACACAACTGCAAGAGGAGGACATACGAACAAATCACAGAAAACTGAAATATGAGAATTTGATNGGATATTACATGGCGACCGTGACAGCCAAGAACAGCAAACCTACAGAAGAAACATTCAGTTAAACCACACGCAAAACAACAACATAAGCTATAAGTGAAAGTATGAATTAAACGAGTTGTTACACAAACCAACTACCAATGAAATGAAGAGAGATACCCTGAACCAAACAAATGCGCTTCACTGAGATCCTGGAATCTCAACCTAGAGATGGGAAAGCCACTACAAACCAGATGAAAAATGACAAAAACTAGAAAAGGAAGCGCAAAGAAAACTGCAACAAAAGCAGTAACTCCCAGAACAATTCGATCATCACCGTACTTCAGCAAGAATTCAGCAACAGACGCCACAGATACAGAACTACAGTCTTTTAGTTCACCCCCAGAGACGAACCCCATAGACACAAACCCACTAGATATAATGGTGTTGTTAAAAAAGAGTCAAGAGAATGAGGAAACCCTAAGACAACAAATAGAACAATTGACTGAGAAGGTCAAAGAAATGGAACAAATCAATATTGAGCAAAATCAGAGTAAACATGGAAATGTGATTAGAAGAACAAAATCAGTTATTTCAAAACAAAATTAAAATCTTGACTCACCAATTGTCAGAGTCCAACAAAAGGTTTCTAGAAGAAAACCAGCAATGGCAAGAGAAAAACCAGGAACTAGAAAGAACAAACAGACAGTTCGAGGACAATGACCTACAGGCGGGAGAATTGGAACAACTCAAAGACAAATTGAGACTGCTACGCTTAACAGAAGAAGAGAATAGAAACAACATGCAATCTCACGAAATCGAATTCCAAGCCAGAAAAGACAGCGAATTACAGGCGCCACATATGCTGATCTGAAAGGAGGTAGCATTCAAAGAATCAGATGAAGATTCTGACATTGAAAAACAAAAAATAATAAATGAGATCAAGAAAGCAGTGACCACACAACTGCAGGAGGAGGACATATGAACAAATCACAGAAAACTGAAATATGAGAATTTGATTCTACCACAATTAACAGCCAATGATACAATTCCATGCAAAGCAACACTACCCAAATTCAACGGGAAAGTAGATGGTTATAATCCCACATTTGCGGAGTGGCTACAAATGTTCGAATTAACAATGGCGGAATGGAAAGTGAGCCAACAAGCAGCAGCGGCGAGACTTCCACTATACCTAACTGGAGCAGCATCTCAACACTATCTGTTATTGGATGCAGAGACAAAAAGGGACTATCAATTGCTAATAGGAGACTTCATTAATTACTATGAAAATGAAAGCTTCAAGAACCAGTACCAAATCATTTTGAATGCAACAAAAATGAGAAAAACTGACGACTACATGCAACAAGTTGAGCTGCTCTTGATGCTTAGCTCTAGAGGAAACAGTTATTTGAAATACAACTTGTTCTCACATATCTGCAAGGGTATGCCAGAAAGCATCAAAACACAATTTGAAATTAAATGCGACATTGACGACAAATTAGAAAGAATGATCAGGAAGGCTGTTGATATACAAGCCACTATTGAGAACAATGCTTGGATATACGAGAAAGCCGCATGGTACAGAGATGCACCAACATGGAAAAG
Organism: Hofstenia miamia; assembly: GCA_900660155.1. NCBI lineage: Eukaryota > Metazoa > Xenacoelomorpha > Acoela > Hofsteniidae > Hofstenia > Hofstenia miamia. The sequence goes on along the minus strand of CABFPE010000127.1, from coordinate 300,941 downwards.
CAACTTCAAGTCACACACCCCCAATAAAAACTACTCCAAAGCAAAACAAGAGAAAATAATAAAAGTAAAGGGAAAGGATGGCAAAATGAGGAAAGTAAAAGAAAAGGATATTAAATGCTATGGTTGAGGACAGAAAGGACACAAAAAACCGGACTGCCCAAAACAAATAAACGTCATTGGTGACGAGGAAGCATACTACGATGAAGAGGATGTACTACAAACCAAAGACGAAATGGATGAAGCAGCACCAACCAACGAGGAGTCGGGAAACTAAGCAGAACGCTGACTCATAACAACTGTGCAGTGATAATGATCCTAACAAACCTCGACATGATGAATACAATTACAATAGCCATTAACGGAGTGATGACAAAAGCAACAATTGATACCAGAGCAGCAACATCTATAATTACTGATGAATGCACTACAAAACTGGGATTCCAATGAGAAGACATGAAGAATTGTAACAAGAGATTAATTAACGTGTCAGGGGATTATATTGACACAAAAGGAATGATAAATGTTGCACAATTGAGAATTGCGAACACAATGTTCAAACAACCTTTGGTGGTGGTGGATACACACAACAATGCATTACCATACAAAGTCATATTAGGAAACAACTTTTTGACAAAAAACGGTTGTGTCATTAACTACACAAACAAAAACAGAGAACAATTACGTTTCAATTGCAAGAGGACATTCATCTGCAGCCACATCAGTGGAAAATGCACACAATCAAGACAGAAGACAATATCACAGCTGATATAATGCTATATGACAATAAAGGCATCAACACCAAACGAGTTTCAATGCTGTCTAGTGTTTGCACAATAAAAGGAAGGGTAACAATTCTCAATGCTACAAACTGGAACGTGAATCTGAAAAGATCCCAAATAAGAATATATGGAAGGCAATGGAAGATGACGATGGAGCAAGTAATTTGCACTGTCAACTCAAGGATTTGCAAAGGAAAGCAGATAGTACTCCACATGGTCAATTTGAGAGTGAGTGGATGAACAACATCAAAGTTGCGAGTACTCCCAAAAGCCAACTCAATGGTGTAGGGACAAAAGCAGAAGAGGAAGATACACACAGGATACCCGAGATAAATGATGAGGATTATCAACATCTAGAAGAATGAGATATTCTGCAATTAAGAACACTTCTAGAAAAGCATAAACGTATATTCAACTATGGAGAGATAAGTGTTGGTCAGGCAGTAGGCGAAAAACACAAAATCGTCATGACAACAGACAAACTGATTAAATTACCAGTCAGAAGAGTACCCGAGCAACTAAAGGAAGAATACAATCGGAATCTAGAAGAACTAATTGACAATAAAATCATCTGGCTGAGTGAAAGCCCGTACACAGCACCAACTGTGCAGGGAAATAAGTACCGACAATGCATTGATTTCTGTAAACTCAACAAGGTGACAAAGAAGGATTTGTACCCCTTACTGGGAATATAAGACATGCTCTACAAAGCCAGTAAAAATAAATATTTCACAACTCTAGATCTATGTAAGGCTTACTGGCAAGTGAAAATGGGGGAAGAGGACATAGAGAAGACAGCATTCATAACCCCATACAGGCTGTACAAATGGATATATATGGCATTCAGACTTTGCAACACGCCAGCAACATTCCAGAGATACATAACAAAGGTACTTAAGAACAAGACACATTGAATGGAAGAGGGAGTCAATGCCTATATAGATGATATCATAGTCACAAGTGACACAGTCCAAGAACATCTGGAATAATTGGAAAGGACACTAATGATTTTAGAAAACGCGGGACTCTGAATCAACAGCAATAAGTGTGACATCCTGAAAGAAAAGATAGTGTTCCTCAGAAGGACAATAGAAAAAGGGAGGATATGCAAGAAGGACAATGCCAGAGAGATGATCTGGAAGATAGAGAAACCAAATAATAAAAAGGATATACAGAGAATCATGGGATTTTTCAATTTTTATGGAACCTTCATTCCAAATATGGCTGGAAAAACAGCAAAGATGACCTGAATAATGAGGAAGACAATTCCATTTGTATGGACATGGCAAGAACAAGAGGAACTCGATAACATCAAGGAAGAGCTCGCAAAATTACCTTCCTTCAACACACCTGATTACAACAAGAAATTTATATTAGATTGTGACGCAAGTAAGGTGGCAAATGGAGCAACATGGGAAAGAAGTACCCATCCAGTTCTTCAGCTGCAAGCTAAGGGCCAGCAAAGAGAACTATGGTTCCACACACTAAAGTAGAAATGCTTGCCCTGATTGAAGGCATCAAAAAATTTCAACACTTCCTCATAGGAAGGGAGTTTAGAGTACGAACAGATAACAGCAGT
>CABFPE010000127.1:272085-291098 GCA_900660155.1 Hofstenia miamia | reverse complement strand
ATGCACCCACTGATGAACAAGAGAGTGCGCAGAGCCCAGCAGACAGAGGGACTCTCAACAACAAACAGGAGAAGGAGGGTATGAAGAAGTTCTCAAACCAGAGTCAAGGGCAGNGCAAACACACTGTTTATAAAGTGCAGCCTTACACAACTTCAGGATCATTTACAATAAATTCAAATGATTTGGAGAAACATGAAGTTGCAACAAAAAGTAGAGGAAGGCTGGCCAGAAATAAGAATCAATGCACCATCCCGAAAATTCCACAAATCAATAGAAATGGCGTTAACAGAAGTAAATAGAGCTTAGGAATTGAATATGAAAAAAGATTTCAAACAAATGTTATTCAAAGAAAAGAACGTACCAGAAATATGCTACAGAACTACGGCATGGATATTAGCTATATTCATGTGGAACTAAAACTTCCGATCTTGCAACAAACTCGTCACAAATTAACAAGAACAAAGAACTGGTTATTAAAAGGTCACACTGGAAAACTGGAGTCACTGAACAGAGCAGAGAAACCAGTGCAAGCAATGGAGAAAACACTGAGCAGAATAATAATGCAAGAAAATCCGTTGGGGAAGATGTCATCAATAAGCATCGCAAATAAGATTGGGATATGCCCCAGCAAAATCACAATATTTGACAAGCCAATGAGGAAATACATGTGGGGAGCAACATTCGAGACATGGATGAAGCAGCTCCAAAACCAGCCATGGCTCACAACGAGGAAAATTATTAAGAGGAAACTTGCAAGCACAGCAGAAATCCGAAAAATGATAACACAGAAAAACGTGCAGAATATACTAGACCACGAAATGAGACGCTATGAAAGAGACAGTCTGTGGTGCACATTTACTAAGATCATTCAAAGCACCGAAATGATGAAAAGAGGAGGTATTACAGAACCAGTAGAAGTCTGTGAAATGGTTACAAAGTCCCAAGCAGAAATGTTAGAGGAGGAGCAACTGTTAACATCGTCCAGATTACGAATATCCCCCAAGACACAACAGACAATCAACAGAACAAACATTGAGAAGTGGGGAGAAATTAGCCCAGCTAAGACAATAGAGTGGATAGACACAGACAACAAGCATTTCTTGGTCGAGATTAAGATAACAAAAGAATCAAAAGACATAAAAGAAAGAAACTTCCAGAGAACAACAAACAGTAGCGATGATGAAACTCATGTTCACCAAAGCATTCACATGAACAGAGCTGGAGGAATTATTGAGACCATACAACCAACTTGCTATAGACGTCGAATGTATTACTTCAAGAGTAGAAATAAAAGAAGAACTACAATTAAAACTAAGTTGAAGGGGACTCACACAAGCATTCTGGGATATGATTCGCAAAGTGAAGATGAATTACCCCACTACTATAGGCCTAGCAACATCATCAACAACAGAAGGCTCATACCAGCACATAGAATGAGAAATAGAAACAAAACTCCTCATCTGCACACCACCAGAGACTATCATGATACCAATGGTCCTCCCATGTTGGAGATTACTGAAGGACGTAAAGGTTGTGAGAACATTCTTACATGAGTACAAGTCATATGTAAACAACGAAAAGAAAGCAAAAGCTATAATTGAAAGAGATGACTACAAAAAATCAAAAGCGATATTGTTACAAAATGACAACAAAGAAAGGGTTTACATCAAAGGCACAATAATGCCAGACCAGATGTACACACATGGGAAACCAATAAAAGATCGTACAAACAAGATCTTAGAAACAAAATCAAAGAAAAAAACCCAAGAGCGATAATGTTATTCTCTGGAGTAAACAATATAGTCTGGACTGATATATGGGAATAGAGATACTGATACTATGACGTTACAAAGAGGGTCAAAATTTTTACGATGATGAGACTAAATAAAAACGATCCCAACATGATTACCAAAGAAGAAGTAAGAAATAACATCAGTTTTTCTACAAGGATGTGGCAAATACTCACAGTTTAAAGAAAGTTTTCATGTTCTTTTACCCTGACAACCAAATCAGAGAAGACTTAGCACACACAAGTAGAGCTGATGCACAAATGATGCTCATGATCAGCATTAAGGGAATACAGCTATATCAGAAATATTACGACATCTTCTCAAAGAAAATAAATGAGCTAAGAGAGATAACACCAATAGCAGAAGATATCAGAGAGGCACGTTTCTTAAAATATGCAAACATGTAACAACAGAGAGAGAAGCAGTTCTAAAGATGACAAAACAAACAGAATTCGAGAAAACAACGTGGTCCTTTCAGCAGGCAGAAATGATAATTCAAAAGGCGGACACTCTGGTACATGGAGAACGAGCTGTGCTAAAAATAATGCAAGCTGAGAAGGGTGTGTAGCATCATCCAAAATAATCAGAAATAAGCTGCAAAGGTTGCTGAAGAGAGTAAGATCAAAAAGGAGTTGATTAAAAAATATTATAATCAATTAGTTGCTATGATTTCAGATTAATTTGTAAAATGCAGCCAAGAATAAAATAAGTGTCAAAAAGGAGATAATTGTATCTGTCAGTAAAAATACTTTTGGCAAAACAATGCTTACATTATTTTATCACCACCATCTTGGCAGAAGTTTAAATTTGAATCGACAGGTACTTCTTTTGAAATACTATAAATACATTGAAACTTATTGTAAGAATTTGATAAAGAATTTTACTTTGAATTCTTATTTTTCATCTTATTAACAGTTTGATTATTTAATACAATGTCAAGCTAATCAAGCAGTGTTTAGTAGTGGTCTGGATACATCACAGGAAATAATTCTAGGGTCTCTGTGCCAGACCAAGAAAGTGCACTTATGTTAGGTGTAGGGGTTTTCTCTCGATTAGCAAACTAGCATTTCTTTACTACATGTATCAAATAACTAACTGTCAACAAATGGTCAGATGACCAAACCCTAGGAATTATCTTAATATTATTTTAGATCTAAATTGATGACCTATAATCAACTGATATAATGACTGTACATGTAGTAAGTATAAATGTAGGTTAGGAAGTTGTTCAAATAGAACTTATTTAACTAAGCCAATATATTTTGGTAATGGCTACATGTAATATTGAATGAACAACTAGTAACAGTTCAGGTTGCCAATGAATATTGCACTTTTACACAATGGAGCTTAAGTCAAGTTGTGTCATGTCTTGAGTAAGCACTGAGCTAATGTAGGGTATACATAAGCTATCTTGATTGAGCTGAGAAGTGGCACTCAAACATTGGATGGAATGGTGAAATTGGATGTGGAGAACTGCTTCAGGCAGATGCCCACTAGAAGATTGTTATGAAGGTTACCACATGGCTTAGTCACCTAAAAAGGGAACAGTTAATTGAGGTTACATAAGATGACAGAAGAAACTAATTGAGCAGTAACAACAAGTAAATCCTTACCTGCAACAACACAGCTAATTTTATAAAGTAACAGTAAATAAATGGTCATAATATCTGGTAGAGGATATTACATTATTACTGTTAGATCAACCCTCGCCAGAAAAGTAATGTTTTATCTAGATCATATTTCTTGGTTAATCAATCAATTGCCCATTAGTAAATTATTCTACTCTCAACTGACTTATGAACTAGTTTTATTGCTGACTGCATTGATTGTTCACATGTATCAAGGGTTAACATTTACACTTATATCTATAGGGTTATTATATGTAGGGAAAGATAAAAAGCTAAAGCACCATGGTTGAGTTACTTTTTCATATTTTAACCACAACAATAACAAAGACAATCAATGCATTAAATTATTAAGTTATCACACACACACACATGTTTTCTGAGACAATGTTTCACTCACTGAGTTAACCATTGGTAATTCATTCAATGTCTAAGTAAAGCTCAATTTGTTCACAAAGACAAAATATCCTCTTGTGCATTGCTTTGAGTTGGGTTTTGACCCTGTATACAATCTCTCACTCTCATTCTAAAATGGCTGTTGTTAGTTAGAGCATTAATAATAGCTAATGCTATATTAATTAAGTTAATACATTTACCAATGATATAGAAAGAGAGAGTTTTTGGAGTCTGTAATACATTAAATACTGGAATTAAATAGGAATAAGGTTAAGCAATCCTAAATTAAGTCAAAATTAGTCTTGGCAAGATTCTATACTGTACTGTGTAAAAATTGTACAAATAATCAAAGAATAATTACTGTGTGTTTACATTTAATCAATGTATTATAATACTAGTCTTAGTTGTGTCCATAATTTCTCTTTATTTGACCACACATACAGATTATGCCACACTCCCTCTCCAGCATAGCTAATTAAGAATGATAACTCTTTCTCCATGGACCATTTTCTTGGCTCCTCTTATCAAGTTGTTGCTTCTGGCATCTCCCAGTTGAGATTTTGTTATTGCTCATCTTTAACTTCAGAACTACATCTTTTTCCATTGTGAGCATCTTTCCAGTCTTGTTATTGTTGTTATTATTTCTACTCTCCACATCACATCATAGCATCAGTACATTGCACTCCATAGTTCTCCCAGCCTATGTCATTGATTCCTGAGAGAAGTATTACTGTTTTCATGATATGTCTTTCTCTTTCCTTCTGTACTTTTTTGATTTGCTTGTGTATTGATTCCCCTTATTTGTAAAGGTTGTATGGTGTTACTGTCCCCTCTATGTATATCCTTTCTTTGTTGTTGTTGCACAGCAGCATCTCTTTGATTTTATGTATTGTTTGTGTTTTATTTTTTCTTCTGCCTGTTGTAGTGTGCTGACATATGTATTTTCTTCATGCAATCTGCTTTAGCAAGTTTCATATTTTTAAGTCACCAAGTTGGTAAGAGCATTAATATGGATATCATGGGTGGTGGAGTACATTGTAGAAGTGATGTCATCATCTGATTCTCAATTGCTTTGTATGAGCCTTCCATTCTGGATGTTGTTGTGATATTGAATGTTGTTTTTCACTTTCTTTATGTTCTCCCAGAATGAATTTGTTAGCACATTTTTCATTAGATTTTGTGCAATCTCTAGTTTGATGACTATTTTTGAGGTGATGCATTCTATGTCTAATTTGATTTGGATTTGTGGTTCCAGCATTTGTCTTATTTCATTTTGTGGGAAGGCATCTGTGCATAGGAGTTTTATGAGAGACTTTGTGTATTTTTCATATACCTCTCCATATATCCTCTGGATGATGTTGTCTCTCTGTTTGTGTTTGAGAGTTATTTCCAATAATAGCCTTTTGTCATCCATGTCTACCCACAATATTTCAATGGGTGTTGTGTCCCCTCATTTCTGCTGATTTATTTTATGGATTTCTCTTTGTGTGTTGGGTGTTAGAGCTATTTCTGTGGACTGCAAGAGCATGTCTTTGAGTTGCATTTTCTCTTGGGATTTGCTTACCATATTGATTATCTTAATTGGGAGGTTTTGTCCCTCTTTTCTCATTATTTCTAAGCATTTTGTTATCTTTGTGTAGGCACATTGCAGGTATTCTTTTACATACCTCTTCATCTCTTTTGTTATCATTTGGTTTACACCTGCTGCTTCTATTTTCTTTGTCATTTCTAGAGTTTCAGCTTGCTCTCTTTTCACCAGGTTTTATGTTGTTACTCATGGCTGTTGGTTCAGGGCTCTAAGTTTCATGTTTGATATTATTCCCCACATATATTTTTGGGTTTCATCACTGGGTATGTCTATTTTGCTTGGACATATGCCTGTCTTGTTGGAAAGTTCTACTATGCTTGGTCTTCCCAGAGTATGTTGTTGTGTTAGCAATCTTGTGAAGTATTTTTGAAATTTCCGACATGCTTTTTTCATTGGTGAGAGTGATGTAAGGTTTATGTTTTGCAATATCCAGTTTTTTATGTTGGTTGGGATTGGTGGCATTGCTATTTCATATTTCTTGTTTTTTTTGATTTTGCATTTTTCCTTTTTTGAGAATTGGTAGTACTAACTTGTTGTTTTCTGTTAATGCTATTGAGAGTATCCATATTGACATTCTTGTTCTAATATGCATTTATTTCCTCAAAGATCATATTTTTGAAATTTCTTTTGGAGTCCATCTCATGTGCTCTTTTTATTTTGTGTAAAGCTGTTTCCACTTTTGTGTGGTATGTTCTTATAGGCAATTTGATATCTATAAGCAGCCATTCTTTGTGTATGGGGTTTTCTGCATTCATTTCCCTCCATACTTCTTTGATTTGTTGTAGGTGTTCAGGCATTTGGTTTATACTGCATTTTAAGTAGATATTGCCTGTTTCCTGTAGTTGCTTTCCATTTCCTGTGATTTCCTTTGTTTTTACCTGGTAAAACATGTTGATAGTATTTTCAGTTCTACCATCTGTTGTGGGGTTGGCATTATTGCATTGATCTAGAGGTCTATGTTTACAAACTCTGATATTGGTTCTACTTTGTTTTCTATGAATACATTTTCAAGCCTTTCTGTGATCAATTTTTTGAATTCTGGAATGATCTCTGTTGGGCATTCTGATGCAATGATAATTACTTTTGTTTGGTAGATTTTCACTAATCTTACTGTGTCCTTGATCTTTGTTTCAAGTCCAACGACTTTTATCTCATTTTCTTTTATGAAGTAGATTATTTTTCTAGATTAACTTATTTGCATTTTTGGTTATTTTTTTTTGCTTTTCATTAGCTTTTGTATGTCTTTAAAAGTGAACTGGCTGTTGAATGTTATATTGTAACATCCTCTACCAGGCATTATCACTGTTTATCCACTGTTACTATATAACATTAGCTGTGTTATTGTTGGTAGGGATTTACTTGTTAGTACTGCTTGACTGTTTCTTCTGTTAACTTATGTAACCTAGAACTATTTATTCACAGTTTAGGTGATGAAGCCAGGTGGTAATCTCTGTAATGATCTTCTGATGGGCATCTGCCAGAAACAGATCTCCACATCCAGTTTCACCATTCCATCCAATGCTTGAGTTGTACTTCTCAGCTCAATCAATATAGTTTATTTGTACCCTATGTTAGCGCAGTGCTTACTCAAGACATGGCAAAATTTGACTTAAACTCTATTTTGTGAAAGTGTTATATCTATTTGCAACCTGACTTGTTACAAGTTGTTTGTTAACCATTACATGTAGCCATTACCACAAATCTATTGGCTTTAAATATATTTAGTTCAAACAACTTCCTAACCTACATTTATAGTTTACTACATGTACAGTCACTTTATCAGTTGATTATAGGTCATTAATTTGGATCTAAAATAATATTATTATAATTCCTAGAGTTTTGTCATCCAACTGTTTGTTGGAAATTAATTATTTTGATAAATGTAGAAATGAAATGCTAGTTGGCTAATTGAGAGAAAACTCCTATACCTAACCTATGTGCACTTTAGTGATCTGGCACAGAGACCCTAGAATCATTCCCTGTGATGTATCCAGACCACTACTAAACACTGCTTGATTAGCTTGACATTGTATTAAATAATCAAACCATTAATAATGAAGTAAAATAAGAATTCTGAATAAAATTCTTTATCAAACTCTTACAATAGTTTTCAATCTATTTATAGTAATTCCAAAAGAAGTACCTGTTGATTCAAATTTAAACTTTCTGCCAAGATGGCGGCTGAAAATAATGAAAGTGTCAGTTAATCAAAAAGTATTTTTATTGACAGACACAAATATCTCTTTTTTGACATATATTGTTTCTTAGTTGCATATTACAAATAAATCTTAAATAATTCTAATTGATTTGATTACAATANCTCTACCAGGCATTATCACTGTTTATCCACTGTTACTATATAACATTAGCTGTGTTATTGTTGGTAGGGATTTACTTGTTAGTACTGCTTGACTGTTTCTTCTGTTAACTTATGTAACCTAGAACTATTTATTCACAGTTTAGGTGATGAAGCCAGGTGGTAATCTCTGTAATGATCTTCTGATGGGCATCTGCCAGAAACAGATCTCCACATCCAGTTTCACCATTCCATCCAATGCTTGAGTTGTACTTCTCAGCTCAATCAATATAGTTTATTTGTACCCTATGTTAGCGCAGTGCTTACTCAAGACATGGCAAAATTTGACTTAAACTCTATTTTGTGAAAGTGTTATATCTATTTGCAACCTGACTTGTTACAAGTTGTTTGTTAACCATTACATGTAGCCATTACCACAAATCTATTGGCTTTAAATATATTTAGTTCAAACAACTTCCTAACCTACATTTATAGTTTACTACATGTACAGTCACTTTATCAGTTGATTATAGGTCATTAATTTGGATCTAAAATAATATTATTATAATTCCTAGAGTTTTGTCATCCAACTGTTTGTTGGAAATTAATTATTTTGATAAATGTAGAAATGAAATGCTAGTTGGCTAATTGAGAGAAAACTCCTATACCTAACCTATGTGCACTTTAGTGATCTGGCACAGAGACCCTAGAATCATTCCCTGTGATGTATCCAGACCACTACTAAACACTGCTTGATTAGCTTGACATTGTATTAAATAATCAAACCATTAATAATGAAGTAAAATAAGAATTCTGAATAAAATTCTTTATCAAACTCTTACAATAGTTTTCAATCTATTTATAGTAATTCCAAAAGAAGTACCTGTTGATTCAAATTTAAACTTTCTGCCAAGATGGCGGGTGAAAATAATGAAAGTGTCAGTTAATCAAAAAGTATTTTTATTGACAGACACAAATATCTCTTTTTTGACATATATTGTTTCTTAGTTGCATATTACAAATAAATCTTAAATAATTCTAATTGATTTGATTACAATAATTTTTAATCATTTTTCTTCGACTTTAATCCCCTCTGCTTGACGTTTTGCAGCTTATTTGAGATTTTAGTTGGATGATGCTACATGCCCTCCTCAGCTTGCATTATTTTAAGCACAGCTCATTCTCCATGTACCAAGGCATTCACCTTTCAAATTATTGACTCAGCCTGTTGATCCGCCCATGAGGTTTTCTCAAATTTGGTTTGTTTGGTCATCTTAAGGACTGCTTCTCTTTCTGTTGTCACTGTATTAGCATACTTTAAGAATCATGTCTCCCAAATATCTTCTGCTATCAGCATAATCTCTCGTAATTCATTTATTTTCTGTGAAAATATGTCATAATACTTATAGTACAGCTGTATTCCTTTTTGCCTATCATTAATGTCATTTGTGCATCAGCCCTGCTCATGTGGGCTAGATCTTCTCTTATTTGATTGTTGGGATAGAAAAACATGAATACTTTTCTTAGATTCTGGGTATTAGCCACATCCTTGTAAAAGAAACTGATGTTATCTCTTACCTCTTCTTCTGTTATGTTGTTAGGATTGTTCTTGTTGACTCGCATCATTGCTACAATTTCTTTCCCAGATATCTGTCCAAATGATATTGTTTACTCTGGAGAAAAGCAGTATGGCTCTTGGGTTACATTCTATCTCCTTTCTGAGATCTTGGAACTGTACGTTAATGCGTCTCCCTTGTGTATAGAGCTGATTGGGCATTATCATGCCTTCAATATAGACCCTCTCTCTGTTATTATTTCTCAGCATTATTGTAGCATCACCCAAAAGGAATAAGCTGCAAACAAGATATTAACGTCAAATGATTGATAGTGATCAGAAATATGATTGTAAAAATTTAGTTAATTATCTTATTCATTTTGTAAATGCAACTAAGTTACAATATTGTACATTCTAAGAAAAATACTGGAGCTATACATGTACAATTTAATAGATGCTTGAAATGGCTGGATAGCCAAACCCTAGGGATATATATCTTTTATTAACAGTAGGAGACTTGACTATAATCAACTGAATAAATGACTTTACATGTATTGCTATTAAATGTAAGTATAGGAAACTGCAACATAGTAATTAATTTACAAAGCCAGTAATTTTACATTAATGGCTACTTTAATAATAAATAACTGCAGTTAGTGACATGAGTACATGCACTGACCTAAAGTAGGGTACACATAATTGATTCCCCTTGAGCTGAGGTGGTGCAGTGGAATTGGTCAATCATTCATGAAGGAGAGGAACTGTGATGTGGAGATCGGCTTTGGGCAGTAGCCCACAATTGATTCAAGGAGGAAACATCACCTAAACAATGATGATTAGTACTCAATTAACCTAACCAGTTAAACAGAGAGGAAATGTCTGGCAGTTTACTAAATTAGTAAATCCTCACCCACCATTTAATGAGTAATAGTTATTAATGATAACACACTGTACAAATAGGCCAGGTGGAGGATGTTACATTATTTCTTTTGATCTCTTGTAATTGTCTTGTTCTACAATAGCTTTTGCTTTTCTCTCTGTATTGACATATGATTTGTGCTCATGAAGAAATGTTTTCACTACTTTCACCTCTTTTGGTAGTCTCCATCATAGGAGGACCATTTGTATTGTGATAGTTTCTGGAGGTGGGCAGATTAGGATTTTCATTTCTATTTGTCTTTCTATATGTGGATACAGGCCTTCTGTTGTTGGTGCTGTGGCTAGGCCTATCGTGGTGGGGTAATTGATTTTGCCTTCTGTGATGGTGTTCTGAAATGCTTGTGTTAATCCCCTCCAGCTTAATTTTAGTCGTATTTCTTCTTTGATGTCTACTCTTGCTGTAATACATTCAACATCTACAGCTAATTGGTTGTAGGGCTTTAGTAGCTCCTCTAATTCTGTTTGTGTAAACGCCTTGGTGAACATGAGTTTTATATTTGCCACTGTTTGCTGTTCTCTGATATTTTGGAAGTTTCTCTCCTTGATGTCCTTCACTTCCCTTGTTACTTTGATTTCAACTAGGAACTGTTCGTCATCAGTATCTATCCACTCTATTGTCCTTGCTGGGCTGATGTCTCTCCATTTCTCAATGTTTATCCTGTTGACTGTTTGTTGAGTTTTCAGAGATAATAGTAATATTGATGATGTTAGCAATTGTTATTCCTCTATTATCTCTGCTTGTGATTTTGTGACCATCTCACAGACTTCGACTGGTTCTGCTATGCCCCCTCATTTCATCATTTTTGCACTTCATATGATTTTTGTGGCTGTCTCCTTCATAGCATTCCATTTTGTGGTCGAGGGTCTTCTGCACGTCCTTCTGTGCTATTATTTTCCTAATTTCAGCTGTGCTTGCTAATTTTCATTTGATAATTTTCTTGGTTGTCAGCCATGGTTGGTGCTCCAATTGTTTCATAATTGTTTCAGATGTTGTACCCACATGTATTTTTTCATCAGTTCATCAAATATGGTAATTTCACTAGGGCATATCCCTGTTTTGTTAGCAATGCTTATCACCAACATTTTCCCATTGGATTTTCATTCATTATTATCTGACTAAGTATCTTCTCTATCATCTGTACTGGCTTTTCTACTCTATTTGGTGATTCCAGCTTTCCCGTGTGACTTTTTAGTAACCAATTTTTTGTCTGCATATTTATCAGGGCTATTGCTATCTCGTATTTCTTTGCTTTTGCTATTTTGTGCCTGGTGTGCCGTGAGACCGGGATTTTCAGTTCCATTTCCTTGATTGTAAAGATTGCCATTATCCATGCTGTTGTTCTGTTACATATCTCTGGTGCATTATTTTCCTCGAATACTAACTGTTTGAAATCTTTTTTGTATTAAGCTCATATGCTTTGTTCACCTCTGTTAATACCATTTCCACTGACTTATGAAATTTCTGAGACAGTGCTTTGATTTTTATCTCTGGCCAACCTTCTTCTACTTTTTGTTGCAGTTTTATATTTCTCCATATTGTTTGGATTTGTTGGAGATGTTCTTGTCTTTGTGTTAAGCTGCATTTTATGAATAATGTGTTGGCCTTTTCTATACCATTTGTATCTGACGTTAGTTTGATTGTTTTCATTTGTCTGTAGTGATTGATCACAATGCATGGATCTACCATAATTCTATAGATTTGTGCCAAGTAGTCTATCTACAGATCAAAGCATATTAACTCTGGGATTGTTTTGGTTTTTGGTGTTCTGGTCCATGGGAAGATGTTTTCAGCTGTCATGCATGTTTCTCCTAAATGCTCTGGGGTGTCTTCAACTGTTGATGTTGTGATAATCACTATCCTGACGTTTTGTACTCTTGCCATTCTTGTTGTTTCATCTATTTTCTTTTCTAAATTTTTGGTATACTCTTTCTGTTTTAGTGTGTATGATTGTGAGGTTTTCTTCATCAATGTTTATTTCCAGAATCTCTGCTATTTTATCTTTGAATGCCATTATAATTTGCATTGTGTCCAGTGTAAATTCGTCATTGAATACAACATGTACTGTGCTTTGCATGTATGGCCTTTCTAATGTTTCATTCATTTCCTGAGGATACTTATGATCACATTCACTTTGGGTCTATTGTTTGCATTGAGCATTATCAGTAAATTCTTCCCTTTGGTTTTCGCGATTTTCCATATATGTGCCTTTGTTTATGGGGATAGCTTTGTGAACTCATTATAACACATCTTCAATGTTCCCATAAAGTAAGGATGTAGGGTTTCCCCATCAATTTTAGACATCCGTTTTTCTCTCTCCTTTGATCATACTGTTCTTTCTGAGGTAGTTTCAGAGGAGGCGTGTAGCTGGGTCATCTCTAATGGTAATTTGCTGGTGCTCAGTTCACAGTCCATAGGCTGTTAATCTGTGCTGATAGTTTCTACTGATTTGCCCTTGAATCAGCTCACAGTTACTTCTACCAGCACTTGACCAGTTGTGGTTCTGACTGGGATAACATCAGCCTTGAATCACTTCTGTATCTCAATGGTTCTTCCTCCACTTACACCTTCCCTTGCATCTCCTCGTGTCTCATCGCCCTTGAATCAGCATTGTGGACTACTAGGACGCCTTCTCACTCTACGTTGTCTGTTCATCAGTTCTTTGTTCTTGTCCCTTCTGCCCTTAAATCAACATCTGAGCTCCTCTGATCATTGGTTTCTGTGTACTCTCTTCTTCATCAGGGGATGCATCCTTTTCCTCTAGTTGTTTAAATGCAGTTAATAAATTTATATCCCATATTTCAGGGTCATATATAGATTTATTTCTTGCTGTCCTCTGGGGCAGCATTCTCTGGCTTAGGTCATCATCTCTGGTGTCCGCTGTATATTCATTGTGAAATTCTCTTTGTGTAGGCTATCTAAATCATACATATCATATATAATTTCATTGCCATTAATTCAGTATATTTTCAATTTGTCATTCTCATCTATCTTTGTCTCTTCAATATCTGCTGTTGCTCTCTTCAAGTTTTGGAATTGTAATAGTCTATTATTGTCTAACATATATTCATTGTTTGGTAATGTTTGTGTTATCATGTGGGGGCCAGACCATACTGTTTTCAACTTCCAGACTTGGTTAGTGTCTGTGAGTTTAATCTCTGTGAATGCATATACTTTATCTCCTACCTTATGTGCATGACCATAGATTTTTTTATTGCAATTATGTTGCTGTCTCACTGCTGATTTTTTTTATATTGTGGCACATCATTTTGTGAATCCCTGTGATCTGGTTTTTTTAGTTGTTGTACATATGTGTTGTCCAACTTTCCACTGTAGTTGGTGTATTGCATTGAAAGTGGGGTTGCTGCTTCTCTTCTGAACATGGCTTTAAATTGTGAGATTCCAGTCGTTGTGTGTACCTAGCTATTATAATATTATTCAATCCTTTCGATGACCTCTCTCCATCTGCTTCCTCCTATTCTTGTTGTTGCTACTCTGATTAGCTTGATTAATGTTCAATTGAGTCACTCCACTGCTCCATTGGCCTGTGGATGGTATGTGGTTGTTATTCACTTGTGATTTCCAGGAGCTTCAACATTTCCTGAAAAAGTCCATTCTTGAATTTGGGCCCCTTATCTGTTATGATCATTTCCATTGGCCCTAATCACAGTATCCATTCTTTCAAAACTAATTCTGCTGTGGTTTCTGCCATTGTATTCCTCATTCTTGCGTACTTAGTAAAATTGTCCACCATCACTAGTAAATATATGTAGCATTCTGTGGCCTTTGATAGCATCTCTAGATCTATGTGACCTATTTCATTTGGTTGAGTCACAATGATTTTTTTAATGGTGCTCTGTGTGTTGGAAAATGTTGTTTGTTATTGAGGAGGCATGTTGTGAATTTATTAATGATATCCTTGATTACCTTTCTTACCACTTTTGTTATGAATCTTGCATTGAATGTTTTCTCCATATGTGTGATTCCCAAAAGACATTTTTCATGTATTTTCCATATTAGTTCTCTTTTGAAGTAATCAGGGATTGTAATTTGATTGTTGCCAGCTTAGACATAAAGTAATCTGTTCCTGTTAGTCTTCTATTTGTAATGTTCATAATAACCTGCTGTTATTTTGGATAGCATTGTCCACAGTTTCCTGATCTTCTTTATGATTTCACTGAGGATTATGTCATCTCCTTGTTTGTCTATTATTTCCTGTTCAGATATCTCTTCTCTCATCAGTATCAGTAGTACTGTTTGGCCCTGTTTGCCCATGTTTATCTCTGGCAGTCCTTCATACTCAGTGTGTGGCAGGAATTTAAATTGTTTCTTCTCTCCATCTGTCTTTGCATTGTCTCTTTGATATTCTGACAATGATGTCCAGAAATCCACGTTGTTGTGCAATGTGCCTTTCCTGTGCTTGATTGTAAATGTGAATTTGTTTAGGTACTCGATCCATTGTGATACTATTCCAGACTTATCCCCAGAGAACTTCTTTAGCCAGGCCAATCTGCTGTTGTCCGTTCATACACTAAATTCTCTGCCAATGAGGAAGTGTCAAAATTTCTTAATACTCTCTCCACCTTGGTGGAGCCATAGTTTTCTTTGCTTGCGATCAGTTTGCAGCTAAAAAACTGAAAGGGTACCTCCTTTCCATTCATTATCAGCCCCAACATTGCTCCAATTGCCACCTTACTCACGTCACAATCTAATATGAATTTTTCATTGTAATCTGGTGTGTTGAGGGAAGGCAGTTTAACTCATTCTTCTTTGATGTTTTCTAATTCCTCCTGCTCCTGCTAAGTCCATACAAATGGCACTGATTTCCTCATTAGTTTGGTCATCTTTGCTGTTTTACCAGCTATATTTGGAATGAAAGTTCCATAATAGTTGATTCTCTGTATGTCTTTTTTATTATTCAGTTTTTCTATCTTTCAGATCATCTCCCTAGCATTTTACTTCATGCATATTCTCCCCTCCTCTATCATTCTTCCAAGAAACACTATTTTCTCTTTGAGAATGTCGCACTTATTACCATTAATACGAAGTCCCACATTTTCTAAGATTGTTAACGTTCTTTCCAATTTCTCCAAATGTTCTTGGACTGTGTTGCTTGTGACTATGATATCATCTATATAGGCGTGGACTCGTTCCTCCATTCTGTGTGTCTTATTTTTTAATACCTTCTTTATATATCTTTGAAAGGTTGCTGGTGCCATATATATCCATTCATATAGCCCATATGGGGTTATAAATGCTGTCTTTTCGATAGTAGGCCTTACATAAAACCAATGTTGTGAAGTATTTATGTTTACTGGCTTTGTAGAGCATGTCCTCTATTCACGGTAATGGGTATGAGTACTTCTTTGTCACTTTGTTTAGTTTACAAAAATAAATGCATCAGCAATACTTGTTTCCCTGCTTCACAAACATGGTCAGTGCTGCATATGGGCTCTCACTTGGCCGAATTATTTTGTTGTCAATCAATTCCTCCAGTATGTGATTGTATTTGTCTTTCAGCTGCTCAGGTACCCTTCTAACTTGCAGCTTGATTGGTTTGTGTGTTGTTGTGACAATTTTGTGCTTTTTGCCTACTGCCTGTCCTATGCTTATTTCTCTGTAGTTGAATATATGTTTGTGTTTTTCTAACAGTGTCCTTAGTTGTGTAATCTCTTGTTCTTCTAAATGTTGGTAGTCTTTGTCATTTATTTCGGGTGTTCTGCATGTATCTTCTTCTGCTTTTGTCCCAATGCCCTTGAGTTGGCTTTTGGGAGTACTCGCGACTTCAATGGTGTTTGTCCACTCGCCCTTGAGTCAGCCATGTGGAGTACTATCCACTTTCCTTTGCAAGTCCTTGAGTAGACCATGCAAATTACTAACTCCATTGTTGTCTCTGATGTAAATTTTGATGTATTTTCCATATATTCTTATCTGAGATCTTTTCAGGTTCATGTTCTGGTTTGTAGTGTTGAGAATTAGTATCCTTCCTTTTCCATGTTTTATTGTGCAGACATTGGACAGCATCAATACTTGCTTAGTGTTGATGCCTTTGTTATTGTACAGCATTATATCAGCTCTTATAGTGTCTTCCGTCTTGATTGTATGCATTTTCCATTGGTGCAGCTGTAGGTGGATGTCTTCTTGCAGTTGGAATTTAATTGTTTTCTGCTTCTCTTGTTCTTCTTTGATTTCTATCTCTTCTTCTTTTACCTTTAGTGTTCCATTAGCATAATTAATAACACATCCATTTTTCATCAAAAAGTCATTGCCTAATATAACTTTGTATGGCAGCAAATTATTGTTTGTATCCACCACCACCAATGGTTGTTCAAATGTTGTATTCACAATCCTCATTTGTGCTGTTTTTATCATTCCTTTTGTATCGATATAATCCCCTGATGCATTGATTAATCTCTTATTGCAACTATTCAAATCTCCCCTTTGAATGTCAACTTCATGGTGCATTCATTGGTAATTATAGATGTAGTTGCTTTGTTGTCAATTGTTGCCTTCATCATTACTCCATTAATAGCTATCATTATCATATTCATCATGTCAAGGTTTGTGAGGATCATTATCAATGCACAGTTGTCATGAGTTGGTGCTCTGCTTAGTTTTCCGACTCCTCATCAGTTGGCAATGCTTAGTTGATTTCATCTTCTGTCTGCAATACATCCTCTTCATCATAATAAGCTTCCTCATCCCCAATTATGTTTATTTGTTTTGGGCACTCTGGTTTCTTATGTCCCTTCTGTCTGCAACCATAACATTTAATGTCCTTCTCTTTTACCTTCCTGGTTTTACCATCTTTTCCTTTCACCTTTATTACCTAATCTTGCTTTGCTTCTGTGTAAGATTTGTTGGGAATACGTGGTTTGAGATTGTTTCTCCTGGATGGTCCGTCTCTATGCCATGCAGCTCTCTTGTATATTTGGGAGTTGTTTTCAATGGTTGCTTGTATGTCAACTGCTTTCCTAATCATTCTCTCCAGCTTATCATCAATGTCACATTTGATTTCAAACTGCATTCTGTTACCTTCAGGCATCCCCTTGCAGATGTGTGAGAAAAAATCATATTTTGAGTACCTGCTTTCTCTCGAACTGAGAATTAACAGTCGTTCAACTTGTTGCATATAATTTCAAATGTCATCAGTTTTCTTCATTTTCATTGCATTTAGAATAATTTGATATTGGTTTTTGAAGCTCTCATTCTTGTAATAGTTCATGAAATCTCCAATTAGTAGTTGATAATTTCTTTTTGTTTCTGCATCTAGAAGCAGGTAATGCTGAGAAGCTGCCCCTGTTAGGTATAATGGGAGTCTTGCTGCTGCTGCCTGTTGGCTTACTTTTGTTCCACCATTGTTAGTTTGAACATTTGTAACCATTCAGCAAATGTGCAGTTGTAACCATCTACCCTTCCATTGAATTTGGGTAGTGTTGCTTTACAGGGTATCATGTCACTGGCAGTCAATTGCTGTAATATTGAGTCCTCATATTTGGGTTTTCTGTGGTTTTGTATAGCATCCTCCTCATGCAATTGAGTGGTCACTGCTTTTTTGATTTCATTTATTATTTTCTGTTTTTTAAAATCTGAGTCTTCATCTGATTCCTCATATGTCACCTCTTTTTGGGTTGGTATTTCAAGTGCCTGCAATTTGCTTTCCTTTCTGGAATGAAATTCCATTTCATGGGTTTGCATGCTGCTCCTGTTTTCCTCTTCCATTAATTGTAGTAATCTCAATTTGTCCTTCAAATGTTCCACTTCTCCCACTCTTAGGTTGTTATCCTTGATTAATTGTCTGTTTGTTCTCTTCAGCTCTTGATTTTTTTCTTGCCATTGCTGGTATTGCTCTAGAAACCTTTTATTGGACTCTGATAATTGGTGAGTAAGGGTTTTAATTTCATTCTGGAATAGTTGGCTTTGTTCCTCTAGCCACATTTCCATATTCACTCTGATCTCACTCAGTATTGTTTCATTTTGTCATTCCATCTCTTTGACTTTCTCAGTCAATTGTTCTACTTGTTGTTGTAGGAGTTCTTCATTTTCTTGGCTCTTTCTTAACATAATCATTATATCCAATGGGTTTTTGTCTGGGGGTTCGTTTCTGGGGGTGAACTAAGGGACTGTAATTCTGTGTCCATTGCTGAGTTCTCACCAAAATATGGCGATGATTGTATCATTCTGGGAGTTACTGCCTTGACTGCAGTTTTCTTCACAATTCCTTTTTTTCCTTTTGTCATATTTTCTTCTGGTTCATAGTGGCTTTCCCATCTCTAGGTCGCAATTCCAGGATCCCAGTGAAGTGCTTTTGTTCAGTTTGGGGTATTTCTGTCTCTTACTGATTGTTTGTTCATATAACCATTTGCTGCTTTTGTACTTTCACTTATAGCTTTTGTTGTTGTCTTGCAGGTAGTTTAACTGAATGTTTCTTCTTTTAGAATTGCTGTTCTTGGCTGTCACAGTTGCCATGTAACATCCTCTACCACTGTTTATCCACTGTTACTATATAATGTTAGCTGTGTTATTGCAGGTAGGGATTTACTTGTTATTACTGCTTGACTGTTTCTTCTGTTAACTTATGTAACCTAGAACTAACTATTCACTGTGATGAGGCCAGGCAGTAATCTCTGTAATGATCTTCTGATGGGCTTCTGCCTGAAGTGGATCTCCAAATCCCATTTCACCATTCCATCCAATGCTTGAGTGCCACTTCTCTGCTCAATCAATATAGCTTATGTGTACCCTACATTAGCTCAGTGCTTACTCAAGACATGGCACAATTCGACTTAAACTCTATTGTAACATCCTCCACCTAGCTTATTACGC
>CABFPE010000127.1:250205-265393 GCA_900660155.1 Hofstenia miamia | reverse complement strand
ACATGTATGAAATAATCAATGCCTGAAACGACTGGATAGTCGACACTTAGGGATATTTATATATTCTTAAATGTAGGAGACTCGACTATAATTGACTTAATAAATGACCTCACATGTAATACTATTAAATGTAGGTATAGGAAACTGCAATCTTGTTATCTGAATAATTAAGCCGATAGTTTTACGGTAATGGCTATTCTAAATATTTTATTACATGCAGTTAGTGTCAATGCCCGGTTGCTTTATTAAATAAAAACAACAAACACTTTACAACTCTGAGTTTAAGTCAGTTACAACTTTACTTGAGTGCACACACCGAGCTAACGTAAGGTACACATAATTAATTCCAGTTGAGCTGAGGTGGTGTTGTGGACTCAACCATCGTTGTAGAAGAGGAGGAGCTGTGTTGTGGAGATCGGCTTCGGGCAGTGGCCCACAGAAGAACTGAAGAGGAAACATCTGACTACGTCGTCACCTAAACAGTGATAGTTAATACTCGACTACTTAATTAACATAGCTAGTTAATAAGAGAGAAAAGTCTGATGGTTCAACAAATGGGTAACACCTCACCCGCAGTTTACCAAGCATTCCTTAACCGTAATTAGACACGGCGTAACAAGCTAGGTGGAGGATGTTACAATATTAATTCTGTCTACCAGTGTGTGCATTTCCAGATTAGATGATAAATAGTTATTTTCAGGTACTTTCAACTTTTTGCTGAACCATTGGCAAGCTCTAACCTTACTCTCATCAAAGTTGAGTATGAATGTCTTCAAATAGCTGGGAATATTGAGTGCTGGTATCTTAGCTAGCTCCTTTTTATTGATCAAATTCCTCCAACTCTTGCCAGGTCCACATTATGGGCACATTTTGCCTCAGGAGGTTTATAATTTTTGGTGAATTCTCAGCTAACCTCAGAATGAAGGTCCCATAATAATTAAAGAATCTCAATATTCATTGCACATCTTTTTTATTCTGGTTTGCTTCCTTCATCTTATCATGCCATACTGAATTTCCCTGCCTAGGAATTTCATTCTCATTTTTAAGATTTCTCACTTGTTTCCATATTTAATTTGACTAAATGTGCAAAAATGTTTTGATTGTATACTCAAAAAGTACATTGATCCTGATATTAATTTTTTTGAAAAAATCAAATATTGGATTATCCTTTATTCAAAAATTACTACATTATTTTAAAAATACTTCTTCAATGTGAATTAAGATGCTCAATACTAATATTATTTTAATATTGTTAACACATAGTACATATAGTACACTTCTTGAATGTTCTTGCTTTTAGGCATGAAACACCCAAAATGTGTCCAGGTAATGTTATTGTGGTAGCCTAGAAATGCCAGGTTTAAATTTGTGATAATAAAAATTTTAATTTTATAACTTCTTGTACATTAGATATTAATGAATCTGCTGAAAATTCTCAAATATGCTCTCATATTCCTAACAGCTATTGTAAGAACAAGATTCCTTCATATACATGACTATGTAAAGTTAGCTACTGAAGAAAGAGAGATAAATGTGAATGTATGTTAATGCATTTTAAATTTTCTTAAGAATCATATTATTTCTAATAGTTCTAAGTCCACATCAGAGACATATTTTACTGTTTGTCCTATGTTATAACATGTTTAGCTGATAATATTGAGATTTTGTCAGTAAGGAATTTGTTTTTATCATTTGTAATAAATGTAATACATATTAGGATGTCCAAAAATACTCAACCTTCTCTGATTTTTCTGTAATTTAGTCCAAAATTGCATTTTGGTGAAAAAACCACTCTGTGAAAATATTTTTGAAATCCAACATCATTTGATGCCCTAGAAGTGAGGTCATATTATTGAAATGTTAGTGAAGGATAAAAGTAGCAAAAATTTGCATATCTTGAAAACTGCTCAACATAGAAACTTGGTTGGATGTGAGCAGTGCATCAAAGTTACTAAGCACAAATGCACATACCAGAGTATTATAAGAAATTCAAACTCATAAGAAAGGCCACATAGAAGAAAACCTAAAGATAAGCTATAGCCAGTCACAATCATCAACAAGATCAAAAGAGTAATCAGATAAAATTACAAGAATACATCCATAATACACCCAAAATTACAAGAATTACATGCATACTTCCTAGCAAGCAGCAGAATCACTGAAAATGCAAATGGGAAGCTGTTGGAGGGAACATGTGATGAGATAGTAGCAAAGTATATGAAAGCAAAAACAAAGATAGGATATTACCTTCATTAATTGATGCAGAGAGGAGACCAAAATCAACACAGTCATCAGCTATGCTGAACAGATGGACATACAGATGGAATGAACATATTTTAGAAGCACAGTACATATAGCCTACAACAATAGAGTTACATTAGATGAAACATTAAAATTTATGGTCAAAAGAGGAACACTGGTGAAAACAGAACAATTTAAATTTGAGACAGAAAATCTATTAATTATTCACATATTAAAAATACACAATACATAAAAAACTTATTGAAAATGATTGACAAATCAATGATTACATCCCACATAGAAATAGTTCAGCTCATGCCAATAAGCAGCAGAGAGAACAGAATGCCACCAGAATATTTACAATTAATGGCAGAGAGAATGCAAAAAAATGTTACTATAAATAATGCAAACCACCAACAAACAATATCATGATTAATCAAGATGAACATGATGTTATTTCATTGGACACTGTCACACAGAGCAGTGGTCAAACCTAATATGGCAGTGGACATGTTTCTACAAGTGCAAGCTATGGAGAATATGACATTTATAGAAGATTTAGAATCAATAACAGATGTCAATGTAAGATGCAGCCTAATCCAGAGAAGGAAATTTCTCCAGCAGTTATAAGTAGCTTGGAGACAAATGAAATGAGAGCAGATACATAATGAAACATAGCCAACATCAAAATAAAAGAGACAAGTAGCTTGTAAAACTTCATATGGACAAAGAAATGTTGTATGTGGAATACCTTAAATGCACAGAACAGGTGGTACAAGATGAGCAGTATATAAAATCAAAGAAACTAGCAACAGAAGACAACAACTCTGAAAGGATCTACATAGAAGGCCAGGTAACTGCAAAATAAAAATACCAAGGATCATGCCAAAATAGAAGGTCAGAGACAAGTAACTTGTAAAACTTCCAATGCATGAAGAGAACTCATTATCAGAAGACCTGAAATGACAAGTGGTACAAAACAAACAGTGTATAAAATCTAAGAAACTAGAAATAGAAGAGGACAACTTCAAGAATGGCAAGCCTATCAACGAACAAATAGAGATAACCAAACAGGCCTTAGATGAGACAATGGCACAAACACTAATACTGCATGCCAGGATCAGTGACATTTCATTTCTGGATCTCTGGAAAAAAGTACAAATATTACAACATATCAAAACACATAGAAATTATCACAATGATTGGGGCAAATGTAACATCCTCCACCTGGCCTATTTGCACCGTTTGTTATTGCTAATAACTATCACTCAGTAAATTGCGGGTGAGGAGTTACTACATTGATGAACCGCCAAGCTGTACTAATCATCACTATTTAGGTGACGAAGCTGTGTGATGTTTCCTCTGTAAATCATCTGTGGGCTACTGCCCGAATCCAATCTCCACATCAGAGTTCCTCTCCTTCATGAACAATTGACTGAATCCACTGCACCATCTCAGCTCAACAAGGACTAATTATGTGTACCTTACTTTTGTTGTTTGTCATTATTTCTTGATGTCGTAGTGGCTTTCCTGTTTGGTTACATTCAAGAGTCCAGTTTGCACTTGTTGCGGTTAAGGTTTTCTGCCTTTGCTGACTTTGTATTTCCGTTCGCTGCTCTGTTGCTTCCTTTTTCCTTTTCCTTTGAGTTGTTTCAGAGTTTTGAAAGAGTATTGCTGTGTGTTTCCTCTGCGTTGACTTTGTTCTTATTTGTCATGGTCGCCATGTAACATCCTCCACCTGGCCTATTTGCACCGTTTGTTATTGCTAATAACTATCACTCAGTAAATTGCGGATGAGGAGTTACTACATTGATGAACTGCCAAGCTGTACTAATCATCAATATTTAGGTGACGAAGCCTTGTGACGTTTCCTCTGTAAATCATCTGTGGGCTACTGCCTGAAGCCGATCTCCACATCACAGTTCCTCTCCTTCATGAATGATTGACTGAATCCACTGCACCATCTCAGCTCAACAAGGACTAATTATGTGTACCTTACTTTAGCTCAGTGCATGCACTCATGTCAAGTTGTAACTGACTTAAACTCAATTTTGTAAAGTGTTTGTTGATTTGATTAAGTAAAGCAACCGGGCATTGACACTAACTGCATTTAAATAATATTAAAGTAGCCATTACCGTAAAATTACTGGCTTAGTAAATTAATTAATAGATAGCAGTTTCCTATACTTACATTTAATAATGATACATGTAAAGTCATTTATTTGGTTGATTATAGTCAAGTCTCCTACTATTAAGAATAGATATATATTCCTAGGGCTGAACTACCCAGTCATTTCAAGCATTGATTATTTCATACATGTATAGATTGATAGTCAGACTAAGCAAGAATAGAAAAACTCCTAACCATAACATAAGTGCAGTTTTGTGACTGGCACAAGGACCCTTTGAATCAATCCCGTGATGGAATCCAGCCACTACTCAACACAACTTGCTTAGCTGAACATTTTATTAAATATCAAACCAGATAAATGAAGAATGAAAAATAATATAAACTCCGAAGAATTTATTGTTCATCAATTTTCTCTTAAATTCTCAGCTATTTATTTAAAAATTTTAAAGTACCTGCTGATTTTGAATTTCAAATAAATCTTCTGCCAATATGGCTGTTCTTATGTAAGCGTAATTTCGCTTATTACAATTTGCCAAATAATACTTAATCAGGCAATGTGTTTCTCACAAAATGCACAATATTGTAACTTGGCTGCATCTTACAAAATGAATAGGATAATTAACTAAATTTTACAATAATATTTCTGATTATATTTAATCACTGTAATCATTCAACATTAATCTTTCTTCTGCAGCTTATTCCTTTTGGGTGATGCTACACCATCACTGTCTTTTACTGTTCTATTTTTCTTTATGAATCTCTTAGTCTCTGGGGATAAGTTGTAATGGGAGCTGTACCACATTCTTCTGCTCACAATGAAGTAGGGGTGTATTTATTCTTTTCCTACTTTTGTCAGCCTGCTTTCACGTTCTTGTGACCTGGATGTTCATTGTTGTGGAGAGTTGCCTGTCTGAGAATGCTTCCAAACTTTATGTTGTAGTGGGGAGTGAGCCTGTTGAAGGTTGTTTGGACGTGTCCTTCTTGGAATCATAACTTATTTGTTCAATGTCTGGATCCTTTAGTTGATCTCAGACCTTGGTGCCTCCCACATTTATTTGCAGACAAGGGCTGATTGGTTTAGCTGTTTGCTCTCTGCCCTTTAGTTGGTATCAAGTTCTGCTGGAGGTTGGGAGAAAGTGTGTTTTTTGTATTTCCATTTTGCTTGTTGGTTGTTTCAACCTCACACCCTTTAGTTGATGCTTGGTGAACTACTGTTGACCCTCATTTATCTGCCCACCCTTTAATTGACATTTGGGTGAGTTTTATTTTTTTTAATTTGACTCAATCCTCATACCCTTTAATTGGTAATCAGATTACAGAGTTCTCCTTCTGATTCTTTTTCCTCTGTTGGTCATGGAGTGCTCCATCCTCATGCCCTTTAATTGACAATCAGATGGAAGAGATTTGGTGTTTTTGATGCCACTAGTTGACAATGGCTCCATCCTCATGCCCTTTAATTGACAATTGGATTGTGGAGTTCTTCTCTGCACTCTTCTGCTTTTTAGTGGTGATCAACTCTGGCTTTTTGTTGTTCTCTTCATTTTCTAGCCTAAATTCAGTTTATAAATTAATATCCCATATTTCAGAGTCATATTTAGATTTATTTTTGCACCCCTCTGGGGCATAATTCTTCTTTCAACCTTGATGTTGTTTTGTTAAGATGTGGATTCTTCTTTGAATTCTTCCTCTGCTACACTATCCAAGTCTTGCATTATATTGTATGTACCATTGTTATCTTTAATAATTTCAAACTCTGCATTATTATCTAATGTTACTTGTTTTATGTCTATTGCCACCCTTTTAGATTTTGGAAGTGTAAAATCCTTCCCTCATTTACTTTATAGTTATTGTTCAGTAAGGTTTGTGTAATGGTGAATGGCCCTGGCCACTGTGTTTTTAGTTTTTTCTCTTGGTTTACATCTTGTGTTCACAGTAGTGTGTATGTGTAAACCTTGTTCTTATCTAGTTGCAGATCTTTTTGTATTATGGCACATTGTTTAGTGTATTCCTGTGATTTGATTTTTTATTGTCTTTATATATTCATTGTCTGGTTTGTCATAGTAAGAGTGATAATGCATTGGTATAGGCATTGCAACCTCTCTGCCATACATGGCTGTCATTCCTTTGTTGTGTGTACTGATGCACTGTAGAAATATTCTACCATTTCAATATCTTCACACCAATCTCTAGCTCTGACTCTTGATGTTAACACTTTTATAAGTTTTATCATGGTTATGTTCAGCCTTTTGACAGCTCCATTTGCTTGTGGGTGATATGCTGTAGTTTTTTCTGTTATTATTTCCATTAGTTTTGTCATCTCTTCAAATAATTTGCTCTAGAATTGAACTCCAAAGTCAGATACAATTGCTTCCATTGGGCCAAATTTTAGTATCCATTCTTTTATTATTTTTTTGGCTATGGTTTTTGCTGTGGTAGAGTCAAAGTGTATCCTTCTGTCATACTTGGTGAAGTTTTCCACTAGCACTAAAATGTTTTCACAACCTTCATCATCTTGTGACAGCTTTTCTAGATCTACATGTACTATTTGGTTTGGTGTTGTTGCTATTATTTTTTCTAGTACTGCTGTTTGGAGTGGGAAGTGAATTTTATTTTTGATTAGACATGTTGTGCATTTGTTTATCACATCTTTCACCACCTTTCTTATAGCTATCAATATAAAGCATGCATTAAATGTTAATTCAGTTTTTATTATTCCCATGTGTCCATTTTCATGTATCTTTCTGACTAGGTATCTTTTGAAGTATTCTGCTATGGCTGTTCTTGGTGACTTTCCTTGTACATATAGTAG
Organism: Hofstenia miamia; assembly: GCA_900660155.1. NCBI lineage: Eukaryota > Metazoa > Xenacoelomorpha > Acoela > Hofsteniidae > Hofstenia > Hofstenia miamia. The sequence goes on along the minus strand of CABFPE010000127.1, from coordinate 258,212 downwards.
TCTGTTGTTGTTCATCTTCCATGTGTATCTTTGAAAGTAGCTGTTTGCTATTTTTCATATTGGTTTTTTTCATGTTTTATTTTTCCTATTATTTCTTTTAAAATGATGTGGGTGCATTGTTTTTCAATAATTTCAGTTTCAGTTATTTCCTCTTTTATTGCTATAGGCATTATCATTTTTCCTTTTTTTATCATTATGAGATAAGAATTCAAAGTGTTTTATTTATCCATCTGTTTTTTCTATGTCTTGTTGGTATTCTGGTAATGCTGTCCAGAAGTTGGCAATTTTGTGTAGCATTCCTTTTCTATATTCAATTGTGAACTTGAATTCATTAAGGTACTCTATCCATCTTGAGACTATGGAAGATTTGTATTTCTTTAGCCATGCTAGGCCATTATTGACTGTGCATACTTTAAATGTTTGGCCTTTTAGGAAGTACCAAAATTTCTTTATGCTTTCAACCAGTGCTAGAATCTCTAGTTTTGTCAATTGGTATTTCATCATCAGTTGCTATTTGGCACATTTTCCAGTTATTCTGCTGTATTTTGGTGTCATCTACTAATTTAAATGTTATTGTGTCTACTTTTTCTTTTCCTCCTCTGTTGTTATAACTTCTTCATGGACTTGTATCATTTTGTTTGAGTAATCTATTATATGGCAATTGTGTGTTAGGAAGTCATTTCCTATTATCATTTTGTATTGCAAGGTTTTTCTTTCTATGTCTACCACAGTAACGTCTGTTGAAATGTAGTGTTTACTATTCTTATTGGTATTTTTTCTAGTTTTCCTTTAATATCAATGTATTCCCCAGAGACATTTATTAGCCTGCTCTTTTCATCTTGTAAATTTTTCCTGTTAAATCCAATTTTTGCAGGCATAGTTGTTGGTAATTACTGATATAACTGCTCCCATATTTTTATAAGCTTTGACCATTATGCTATTGACCACAACTGCAATTTTATTTGTCTTTATGATGTCGGGTATTTTTAGAATGGGCTCATGTTTTTTTGGAGCTGGTGCTCCTTTTAGATTAAATTTTCCTCGTTTTTGTCATTGTCTTCATTTTGTTCCTCTTAATTTTTGATTAGGTCTTCTTCTTCAAATTAGGCATCTTCTTCCTTGATAAAATAAATTTGACTTTTGCAGTATTTCTTTGTTTGTCCAATTTGTTTTCTCAAATTCTGGCTGTTTTGTCATCCTTAATATTGCTTCTCTCTCTGTAGTGACCATATTTGCATATTTTAAGAATTTTGCTTCTTTGATATTTTCTATTCTCTGACATTGGTGTATTTTCTCTAAGTTCATTCATCTTTTTCAAAAATATATCATAATATTTTTGGGTAGAACTGGATTCCTTTTAATCTGATCATTAATGTCATCTGGGCTTCAGCTTGGCTCATGTGGGATAGTTCTTCCAATATCACTGTCTACAGGTAGAAAAATGTAAAAACTTTTTTCAGGCTTCTCATATTTGCAACATCTTTATAGAAGAAGCTGATGTTGTCTTTTACTTCTTGTTCTGTTTTTTTGTTCAGGTTGTTTTTATTAATTCTCAAAGCATTTTGTGACATCATAATGGTGATATTTTTTTTCCCAAACATCAATCCAAACCACATCATACACTCCCAAAAATAGTATCATTGCCTTAGGTGCATGACTTTCAATTTTGTTTCACAAGTTCTTCAACTGTGTGTTTATTAGCTTTACTTGTCTGTATAGATTGTAGGGAGTTATCATTCCTTTAATATAAACTCTTTATTGGTTGTCATTTCTCAGAATAATCTCTTTGATTTTTTGTATTCTTGTTTTTTAACTATTCTCATCACCTTCTCCTTTGTATTTGCATATGATGTATACTCTTGCATAAATGCCTTCACAACTCTAACATCTTTTGGCAAAATCCCTCTCAGAAATATCATTGGTATGGAGATTGTTTCAGGTGGTGTGCATATTAAGATCTTAATATCTATCTGTCTTTCTATCACTCTTTACAACCCTGTAGTTGCTGAAGCTGTGGCTAGCCTTATTTTTGCAGGATTGTTCATTTTTCCATCTGTGATTGTGTCCCAAAACACTTGAGTTAGTCCTCTCTTACTCATTTTCAATTGTAAATTTTCTCTCATTTGATGTAATGCACTCAACATCTATAGCTAACTGATTGTATGCTTTTAAAAGTTCTTCCAACTCTGTTTTAGAGAATGCTTCTGTGAACATGAGCTTCATAGTCACTACCATTTGCTACTATTTGACTTTTTGATAATTCCTTGCTTTGATTAGTTTACTTTCTTTTATTACTTTCATCTCTACTAGAAACTGTTCATCTTCTGTATCCATCCATTCTATCATTCTAGCTGGACTTTCTCCTCCCCACTTTTCAATGCTTATTTTGTCAATTGTCTCCTGCATTTTTGTGGGGATAATAGTATATGTGTTGATGTTAGCAATTTTTCATCCAAGATTTATCTTTGAGATTTTGTCACCACTTCTCAAACTTCCACAGGCTCTGTTATCCTGCCCTTTTTGATTATTTCGGCACTTTTTATGATGTTAGTAAATTTGCATTGTGGAATACCTCTTTCATATCTCTCAATGGTTTCTTCAAGAATCTACAGCATATTTTTATTTGTTATTGTAATATCCTCTACCAGGCATTATCATGTTTATCTACTGTTACTCTATAAAGTTAGCTGTGTTATTGTGGGTAAGGATTTACTTGTTGTTACTGCTTGACTAGTTTCTTCTGTTAACTTATGTAACCTAGATTTAACTGTTCATTTTTTAGGTGACGAAGCCATGTGGTAAACTCCATAATGATCTTCTAGTGGGCATCTGCCTGAAGCGGATCTCCACATCCAGTTTCACCATTCCATCCAATGCTTGAGTGCCACTTCTCAGCTCAATCAAGATAGCTTATGAGTACCCTACATTAGCTCAGTGCTTACTCAAGACATGACACAACTTGACTTAAACTCTATTGTGTGAAAGTGTTATAACTATTTGCAACCTGAACTGTTACTAGTTGTTCATTCAATATTACATGTAGCCATTACCAAAATATATTGGCTTAGTTAAATAAGTTCTATTTGAACAACTTCCTAACCTACATTTATACTTACTACATGTACAGTCATTATATCAGTTGATTATAGGTCATCAATTTAGATCTAAAATAATATTAAGATAATTCCTAGGGTTTGGTCATCTGACCATTTGTTGACAGTTAGTTATTTGATACATGTAGTAAAGAAATGCTAGTTGGCTAATCGAGAGAAAACCCCTACACCTAACATAAGTGCACTTTCGTGATCTGGCACAGAGACCCTAGAATCGTTCCCTGTGATGTATCCAGACCACTACTAAACACCGCTTGATTAGCTTGACATTGTATTAAATAATCAAACCATTAACAAGATGAAAAATAAGAATTCTAAGTAAAATTCTTTATCAAATTCTTACAATAAGTTTCAATGTATTTATAGTATTTCAAAAGAAGTACCTGTTGATTCAAATTTAAACTTTCTGCCAAGATGGCAGCTTAAAATAATGTAAGCGTCGTTTAGTCAAAAGTATTTTTATTGACAGACACAAATATCTCTTTTTTGACACATATTTTATTCTTTGTTGCATTTTACAAATTAATCTGAAATCATAGCAACTAATCTGATTATAATATTTTTTAATCAACTCCTTTTTGATCTTACTCTCTTCTGTGATGTTTGCAGCTTATTTCTGATTATTTTGGATGATGCTACAATAAGAGATATCTGGTGAATCTTGTTCTCCATGCACCAGAGTGTCCGCCTTTTGAATTATTGTTTATGCCTGCTGATCTGCCCACGATGTTTTCTTGAATTCCATTTGCTTTGTCATTTTTAACACGTCCTCTCTTTCTGTCATTATGACATTTGCATATTTCAGGAAACATGCTTCTCAGATGTCTTCCACTATTGGTGTTATCTCTCTTAGTTCATTCATTTTCTGTGAAAAGATGTCATAATATTTCTGATATAGTTGTATTCCCTTAATGCCAATCATGAGTGTCATTTGTGTGTCAACTCTGCTCATGTGTGCTAGGTCTTCTCTGATTTGGTTGTCAGGATAGAAAAACATGAAAACTTTCCTTAAACTTCGAGTATTTGCCACATCCTTGTAAAAGAAACTGATGTTATCTCTTACCTCTTTTTTTATCATATTGGGATTGTTTTTATTTATCCTGATCATCATAATGATTTCAACTCTCTTAGTGAAGTCGTAGTAGAGGTATTTCTTTTCCCATATATCTGTCAAAACTATATCATTTACTCCAGAAAATAACATTATAGCTCTCTGGTTCTGCTCCTCAATTTCGTTTCTGAGATCTTGCAGTTGCATGTTTATTGGTTTTCCATGTGTATAGAGCTGGTCTGGCATTATTGTGCCTTTGATGTAGACCCTTTCTTTGTTGTCATTCTGCAGCATTATAGCTTTTGATTTCTTGTAGTCATCTCTTTCTATCATAGCTTTTGCTTTTCTTTGTGTTTACATATGACTTGTACTCATGTAGGAATGTCTTCACAACCTTAACATCTTTTGGTAATCTCCACTATGGTAGGACCATTGGTATCACAGCAGTTTCTGGTGGTGTGCAGATCAAGAGTTTTGTTTCTATTTCTTGTTCTATGTGTCAGTACGAATATTGCCAGTTTGCTCAAACATAATCCAATCTTGTGCACAATTTACACAATTGATATTTTCCACATGGGAATTCTGTTCACTATTATCCAACTGATGGCCTTTTCTTTTCCCTGCATTGGCTTTTGTGTCTTAACTGTTTATTCCAATTTTTCAATGTGGCCTTTTAAGAGCCAGTTCTTTGTTTGCATACTTATCAGAGATAATGCTATTTCAAATCTCTTTGCTCTTGCTAATTTTTGTCATACCTGCCATGAAATTGGCTGCTTGATTTCCTTGTCTCCCATTGTGAATATCACTGATAGCCAGGCTGTTGTTCTATATCATATCTCCAACACATTTTTCTGGCCATCTTTACTCTGTCTTCATTTGCAGCTTAGTTTTTTCCCATATTTTTTGAGTTTTCTTTAAATGTTCCTGTATTTGAGTTAGACTACACTTGATAAAAAGTGTATTAGCTTTCTTAACACCTTTGTTGTTCTTCATTAATTCTAATGTTTTGACATTATTGTATAAATCAATTGCAATGCATGGTTTGACCATGATCCTATAGACATGTGCCAATAATCAATTTGTAAATCAAAATGAATTAATTCTGAAATCATTGTGTCTGTTGATTGTTTCTTCCAGGGAAATGCATTTGCAATTTGCATGCAGGTATTCAACAGATGTTTGGGATGTCTTCCGTTGTTGTTCTTGTAACAATTACAATATGTACTTTTTGTTCTTTTGCCATTCTTAGTATTTGATCTCATTGCTTTTCCAGATTTTTATTGTATTCTTTCTCTCATAGTATGTGTATGATCATTAAGTTATGTTTATCTATGTTTATTTCTAGGATTTCTTTGATTTGATCTATGTATGCCATAATGCTCTGTGTCATTTTGAGAATGAAATCTTCATCAAATTTTACATGTACTGTGATCCACATATATGGCCTTTTGAGCACATTTACCAATGGTCTATTGTTAGGTGTCTAGCACTATTGGTAGATTTCTTCCCTCCATTTTTGTCTTTTTTTCTGATGTGGGCAAAAGTTTTTGTTAGTCTCCATACAGTATGGGTAAAAAGTTTCTCCATCAATTTTAGACCTTTCTCTTTCTTTAGATTGTACAGTTCATTCCAATGTAATTTCTAAAGAGGTGTGTAGCTGAGTCATCCTTAATGGCAATCTGCTGGTGCTCAGTTAGCAGTCCATTGGCTGTGAATTTGTGCTGATCATCTTGGCTGATTCATCCTTGAGTTGGTTCACAGTTGACTATGTAAACACTTGACTATTTGTGGGTTCCATGTTTATACTTTCAGCCTTAAATCACTTCTGTATCATCATGGTTCTTCCCCCACTTACACCTTCCCCTGGAACTCTAGCTGTGACACCACACTTGAATTGGCAAAATAGACCTTTGGAAGGAAAGTTGTGCTGCTGTTCACCAGTTCTCTGCATGCACTTGAATTGGCCTTGCAGATCTCTGGTGGAAGAGGCTATGTGTTTCTTTGTCTCACTGCCTTTGAATCAGCCTTGGGGACTACTTGGACGCCTTCTCACTCTATGATCTCTATTAGTCAGTTCTTCATTCTCATCACTTCTGCCCTTGAATCAATGTCCACTTTGAGAACGTCTTCTTATCCTCCTTTGCATGTTGATTGTTGAGAGCTCCTCTGGCCTCTGATTGTATCAGACTCTCTTCTTCAAAGGTTGGTACAATGTATTCTTCTATTCTCCTAAATTCAGTTAGTAAATTTAAGTCCCATATTTCAGTGTCATATATATGTTTATTTCTTACTGCCCTTTGAGTCAGTACTCTTTCTCCTAAAATTCTTTTTCCAATGTCTGCTGTGAATTCTTTGTCAAATTCTTCCTTCTATAAACTATCTAAATCATACATTTAGCATACTATTTCAATGCCACTAACTTGGTTTATTTTTTCAATGTCTGCCATCATTCTCTTGAGGTTTTGAAAATGTAATAGTCTATTATTGTCTAACAAAATTTTTTTTGGTCATGTCTGTACTATTGTGTGAGGTCTGGACCATATGGTTTTAATTTTCTAAACCGTGTTTGTGTTGGTGGGTTTTGTCGGGTTGAATGCACATATATTGAAATTACAATGATGTCTCACAGCTGATTTCTTGATGTTGTGGAACATTCTCTCATGGATTGCTGTGATCTGGTTTCTTAATTGATTCACATATTCCTTGTCTATTCTTTCACTATAATTTGAATATTGCATTGATAGAGGCATGGTGGCTTCTCTGCCAAACATTGCTTTAAAAGGAGTCATTCCCATTGTTGAATGTACCAAAGTATTATAAAAATACTCTACCATCTCAATTACCTCTTTCCACTTGTTTCTGTCTATTTCTGACATTGCCACTCTTATTAATTTAATTAATGTTCAGTTTAGCCTCTCTACAGCTTTGTTTGCCTGCAGGTGGTATACTGTTGTTCTTTCAACACTATCTACTCTGTTGTTTCTGCTGTTGTATTTTTCATTGGGATCATTCTTGCATATTTGGTAAAATTATCTGTCATCACCAACAAATGTTGATATTCCTCTTGATCTGTAGATAGTATTTCCAAATCAATATTTATTATCTCATTTGTGTCATGATAATTTTTTCCAATGGTGCTCTTTGTGTTGGGAAATTTTGCTTGTGAATGAGTAAACATGTAGAGCATTTGTTTATTATTTCCTCTGTCACCTTCCTTGCTGCTGTAGAGATCAATCTTGAGTTAAAAGTTTTTTCTGTCTGCATTTACCCCAGGTGGCCTTTTTCATGTGTTCTCCATATAAGTTCTCTTTTGTAATATTCTTACTTGACTTGGAAGGCTTAGTTAATGATCTGTTATTATTATCAGTCAATTTTCAAATAGATTCATGTATTTTTGCAATACTAAATTCCAAGAATCTATTGTTAGACTCTGACAGTTGTTGGGTGAGTATTTTGATTTCATGTTGGAATAGTTCACTCTACCTGTCTAGTCTTACTTCCATATCTGCCTTCAGTTCATTCAGCATGCTTTTGCTCTGCTGTTACATTTGTTTCTTTTTCTCTATTAATTGTTTTATTTCATTTCTCAACAGCATTTCCATTTCACTACTTTTTCTTAGAATTTCAAAGATCTCTCAGGAACTTGTTTCAGGGGACATGTGCAATGTCTGAAACTCCATAACAGGGGACAAATCTGTATCTTCACAGTGTGGTGCTGACTGTGAAGCTCTGGGGGGGGGTTAACACTTTGTGTGCTGTCTTTTTGGGGCCACCTTTTCTTCCTTTAGTCATTTTTATTCTAGTTCATACAAGCTTTCCTTCTTGGTTATGGTTCTCTGCTCT
>CABFPE010000127.1:172405-198998 GCA_900660155.1 Hofstenia miamia | reverse complement strand
GAAATAAGTGTGATATCCTGAAAGAGAAAATAGTGTTCCTTGGAAGAACAATAGAGAAAGGAAGAATATGCATGAAGGACAATGCCAGAGAGATGATCTGAAAGATAGAAAAACCGAACAACAAAAAAGATATACAGAGAATTATGGGATTCTTCAATTATTACGGAACCTTTATTCTGAATATAGCTGGAAAAACAGCTAAGATGACCTGATTGATGAGAAAGTCAGTACAATTTGTATGGACCTGGCAAGAGCAAGAGGAACTCAACAACATCAAAGAGGAACTCGCGAAATTACCTTCCCTTAATACACCAGATTACAACGAGAAATTCATACTAGATTGCGATGCAAGTAAGGTGGCAATTGGAGCAACATTGGGACAAATGAGAAACGGGAAAGAAGTACCCATTCAGTTCTTCAGTCGCAAGCTGAGGGCAAGCAAAGAGAACTATGGCTCCACCAAGGTAGAAATGCTTGCACTGATTGAGAGCATCAAGAAGTTTTGACACTTTCTCATAGGAAGGGAATTCAGAGTACAAACAGACAACAGTGGATTGGCCTGGCTGAAGAATATTATCAGACAACAGTGGAATAGCCTGGCCGAAGTAGTTCTTGGGAGATAAGTCCTAAATAAAATCACATTGGATCGAATAAGGAAATGAATTCACATTACAACACGGATTTCTGGACATCACTGCCAGAATACCAAAGAGACGCAGTGAAAACAGAGGGAGAAAAGAAGCAATTTCAGTTCCTGCCACACACTGAATATGAGGACTTACCAGAGATAAACGTGGACAAAAAAGGTCAAGTGGTACTACTAATACTCATAAGAGAGGAGATAACGGAACAAGAGATAGTGGAAAAACAGAAAGACGATGTAATCCTAGGTGAGATCTTAAAGAAGATTAGAGAGCCTCAAACTACACTATCTAAGATAATGGCAGGATATTATGAACATTACAAGTGGAAGATCAACAGGAACAGACTTTTATACGTCAAAGCTGGGAACAACTGAATCGCGATACCTGATTACTTCAAGAGGGAACTGATACAGAAGATACACAAGAAAGGTCACCTAGGAATAACACAGATGGAGAAAACGTTTAATGCACAATTCATAATGACAGCCATCAGGAAAGTTGTAGAAGATATTATCAACAAGTGCACGACATGACTTCTCAACAACAAACAGCACTTTCCAACAAAGCAAGCACTGCTAGAAAAAATTATCACAACTCAACCCAATGAAATAGTCCATATAGATTTGGAGATGCTATCAAAGGACGCCGAAGGTTATCAGTACCTACTAGTAATGGTTGACGAACTTTACCAAATATGCAAGAATGGTCCCAATGCAAAACACCACAGTGGAAACCACAGCTGAGCTAGTCTTAAAAGAGTGGATACTGAGATTTGGACTGATGGAGACGATCATAACAGATAAAGGGCCTCAATTCAAAAGTGGACTTTTCCAAGAGATGGTGAAGCTCCTAGAAATCACAAGTGAATGAACAACCACCTATCATCCACAGGCCAATGGAGCAGTGGAATGACTCAATTGAACATTAATTAAATTAATCAGAGTAGCAACAACATGAATAGGAGGAAGTAGATGGAGAGAGGTTATTGAGATGATCGAATACTATTAAAATACCTCGGTACATGCAACAACTGGAGTATCACTGTTCAAAGCTATGCTCAGAAGGGAAACAGCAACCCTGCTCTTGATGCAGTATACCAACTACAGTGGGAAATTGGACAATGCATACATACAACAACTAAAAAATCAGATCACAGGAATTCATGAAACGATGTGTCACAATATAAAAAAGTCAGCAGTGAGACAGCAATATAATTAAATAAAAAAATCTATGGTCATGCACATAAGGTAGGTGATAAAGTATACGTGCTCACACTAATTAAACTTGTAGACACAAACCAAGTCCGGAAGTTGAAAACAGCATGGTCTGGCCCCCACATGATAACACAAACACTACTGAATAGTGAATACATGCTAGACAACAACAGACTATTACATTTTCAAAACCTGAAGAGAGCAACAGCAGATATCAAGGAAATGAAGATAGATGATAACCCTGAATTCAAAATATGCCGAATTAATGGCAATGAAATTATATATGATATGTATGATTTAGATAGCATACATGAAGAAGAATTCGATGACTAGTACACAGCAGAAATAGGAAACAATGATCTGAGCAGAAGAGTGCTGCCCTAGAGGACAGTGAGAAATAAACCTATATATGACCCTGAAATATGGGATATAAATTTACTAACTGCATTTAGGAAATTAGAGGAAATTGATGCACCCACTGATGAAAAAGTGAGTGTGCAGAACACAACAACCCAAGGAGCTCTCAACAATGAACAGGAGAAGGAGAGTGGGAAGAAGTTCTCAAACAAGACGTTGAATCAAGGGCAGAAGGGATGAGAACGAAGAACCAATGAATAGACGACGTAGAGTGAGAAGGCGTCTTAGTAGTCCTCAAGGCTGATTCAAGGGCAGAGAGACAAACAGACAAAAAGCCTCTCCCACTAGGGATCTGCACCACTGATTCAAGGGCATGCAGGAAACTGGTGCGCAGCACAAATTTCCCTCCCAAAGTCCACAACGCTGATTCAAGGGCAGTGAGACATGAGGAGTTCCAGGGGAAGGTGTAAGTGGTGGAAGAACCATGGAAATATGAAAGCAATTCAAGGCTGACGTCATCTCATCCAGAACCACAGCTGGTCAAGTGCTGATGGGAGTAAATGTGAGCTGATTCAAGGGTGAAGCAGTAGAAAACATCAGCACTGATTCACAGCCCTCAGACTGCGAACCAAGCACCAGTAAAATACCATTAAGGATTACTCAGCTACACGCCTCCTCAGAAACAACATCAGAGAGAATGGTTAGATCAAAGGAGAGAGAAAAACGGATGTCTAAAATCAATGGGGAAACCCTACATCCTTACTTTATGGGAACATTGAAGATGTGTTATAATGCGTTCACAAAGCTCATTACATGAAATTTTGTTTTGCTGAAAAATAATTTTCTCGACAGATGGCCCACAAAAATGCCAGATTTGCCCTATCTTAATACATTAGCAAATAAAACTTTGCACCTATTTCTTCTAAATTATACAATATATTTAAAATCGGGGGTGAGAAAATGAAAGTAAATGCCCTTAAGATTCTTTGTGAATGTTAAAGTACTCATATACTTGGTTAGTTTTTTGTACAATTCATTGCAGATTTTTGTTAAAATTTAACAAATTTTTGAAGGAATTTAATAATACTATGCAATGTGAGGAAATATTTTCAAAAACGGGGGTCGGAATTTGATTGGCTGTCACATGACAAATCAAAATCACTTCATTCAATTGTAATTCCTTCTCTCATTTTCTGTACAATCGTCATGCAATTAAGAACATCCCTTTGAAGAAATGTCCGTCTGATAAATAAAAGTCATGTTAATGGTTATTTTCCAGTGAGGCGAATTTTGGCAGCAAGAATATCTATTTCCGGGTATGCATTTTTTTCCAAATCGAATCTATAATCATGGAAATAATTTTTTATTAAATTGCTGAATACAATTTTATTTCTGCGACTTGAATGTGTTTAGAGTGCACCAGAAGATGTGTACAATAACCTATAAAATTTACATCTAAAATGCAAAATGACCAATTTTATGGTGATTTAAATAATATACTTTGTATACAACTGTGGTAATATTATATTAAAAAGGTATGCTTCCATAACTCTGGTTTTTACATAAAATTTTACAGAAGGAAGAATAGCTGCTAGAGTGGGAAGACAATTCATTATCTTGGGAACATAAATCCAATTGCACAGTGTCATTAATCAGGTATTTTCTTTTGAATTCATACACAATAAATCACTAATGATCAAACATTAAAAACAAAAATTTTCAATATGACTATTTGTTGCAAAATTAGTAGTTATAATTAAATATTCAATGAGATTTTGATATAGTTCTTAATGCATTTATTTTTTTAAAATTTTCGTGTTTCAAGACATTGCATTGTTAAAAATGTAGGGGTTAATTATCCAGAAGCAGATATTGACTATTTTTACTTAAAAAGTATACAATTATTATATGAATTTGTATATATAATGCACAATAACAATACGAATCATTAATTTTTGAACACTGTTGTATTTTAATGTGTGTTAATGAATAAATTGCAATGCATGCATTTTGTTTTAACAAGTTTTGACCTTACATTATTATTATTATTATTATTATTATTATTATTAAATGTGTACAGATTCGTATATAATTTTTGTATGATAAATTTAATGTACTGTATGTTTGCACGATACAAAACAATGCATTTGTTATGCACAATATTATATTTTTAATGATGTTTCTGATATCAAATACGAATATGTTGTTCCTATGTATTATTAGTAAGCAATCGAATGACGTTTATTGTGGTTTTGGAATTTCGAGCTCATGCATGTAATAACAATTAACAATGTTTACATTAGGGAAATGCTTGCACTCTTTAACCTAATAACACCTTGAACCAACGTGCATGATTAATAATTATTTTATTGTTTGCGCAGCAAATCGAATTTGACCCAACAACGTTTATTTCAGTGAACTGTAAATCAGTTTGGTAACATACATATACCATTTAACATTACACGATTTGATACACTCAAACTTATTAAAATACAATATACAACTATTTATTGTAGTTTAGTTACTGCGAAATTATTTTATGTCAAATGTGGCTTGGTTTAGTAGGAATGCTTTTTAGTAATTACATACACTTAAGAATGATCTCACATATATGCAATCAGTGCTGACAGGTATTAAGTTTAACAAATAGATTTTACAGAAATTAGAATTTATTCAACTGATATGTTTATAGATTTTTTACTAAACATTGTTGAACAATAGAAAAGCAAAATTGTTACTATATAAATTCTATTGTAAATACCATAACAATAGAGACGGTTTTCCAATAATTGGAAAAAGATTTGATTTTAAAAAAATGTGCTCAATATTTGCAGGGAGAGTATAAAAAAGAGATCAAAATTTGTGCTTATTTTGACCCTTCTTATTTGACTAGCAAAATTGGTTAACTATAACAAAAATGTAATAGTTAGGTAACAGATTTTAAAAGTATAATTATATACTTTATAACCATATTGTTAACAGGTTGAAAACATGTGTTCAGCACTTAAAACAGTTGGATCTAATAAATTTTGTTTATAGGTCGTAATTCGAATTATAAATGGCTTTTTGTTTATGAAAAGATTTTTCGATTAAAAATTGGTTTTAAAGTGGTTATATATTGGTTTAGCCCTTCTACGTCGTTACTTTTAAAATATGGGCATCGTCATTTGGGGTAATTTTGTTACCCCAAATTATAAATTTCATATTATTTAATATAAAATAAATTTAAAGAATTGTGTTCAAGCTACATAAATTCTTTCACTTATAGCATGTGGCTTACAACAAAATATGAAAGCTTGTAACACTTTTCTGTAGTGTTTTGTAAATATTTGCATGAAAAAATAACGGTTTATGTTGGGTTAAAATCTAGTCTTTTTTACTTTAGTGGGCTTTGCGCATGTGTTTAATATTAGAAATAAATGAATTGCAAAATGTCAAAAATATATAATTGTTAAATGTTATATTTAATTTTCCTAGGCATATATTTTGCACTCTGCTAAAGTGTATATATAGTTTTAATATAAAAAATGTGCATTTTCCTTTATTGTTTAGGTAGACTACATAATTGAATGGAAGGATTCTGAAGAAATACAGTTAATTTCGGATGCACTTGCAATGATCAACTTAGACTACAGAATTTGTAAAAAAACATGAATTTGGTATTCAATAATTGTTCAGGAATTGAAAAATTCTTGAGCAATTATATTTAGATTTTAATTCTGAAGTAATACTATATGAATTTAATATCAAAACAATCAATTTTTTCAAATTTTACTACAAGTAAATAAATAGAATGTAGTACATGTAGATGCATTAGCGAGCATATAATCCCGTTTATTTCAATGCATTATTTGAGAGAGTGAAGGAAAATGCGTCATTGGACCGGAGCTATTAGTTCAACAATCGCAATAAATTGAGTTCATTTAATTTCAAATAATATTTCGTAAATATTTAATGGCACTGAACTACTTTCCTGCTAGAGGGCTTGTAAATCACTGAATTAAATTTCGTGTAATGATCCCCATAAACAAAGGCACATATATGGAAAATCGCGAAAACCAAAGGGAAGAATTTACTGATAATGCTCGATGCAAACAATAGAAACAAAGTGAATGTGATCATAAGCTCTCCTCAGGAAATGAATGAAACACTAGAAAGGCCATACATGCAAAGCACAGTACACGTTGTATTCAATGACGAATTTACACTGGACACAATGCAAGTTATAATGGCATTCAAAGATAAAATAGCGGAGATTCTGGAAATAAACATTGATGAAGAAAACCTCACAATCATACACACACTAAAACAGAAAGAGTATACAAAAATTTAGAAAAGAAAATAGATGAAACAACAAGAATGGCAAGAGTACAAAACGTCAGGATAGTGATTATCACAACATCAACAGTTGAAGACACCCCAGAGAGAGAAAAACAAATGTTGAAAATTGATGGGGAAACTTTACATCCTTATTTCATGGGAACCTCAAAGATCCGCTACAATGCATTTACAAAATTATCACCAGAAACAAAAGCTCATATATGAAAAGTCATGAGAGTCAAAGGAAAATACTTACCAATTGTGCTCAACGCCAACAATAGACTGAAAGTAAATGTCATCATTAGTTATCCGGAAGAAATGAATGAAACAATGGAGAGGCCATATATGCGCAGTATGGTTCACGTCGTATTTGATGATGCATTCACACTGGATAAAACACAAGTGATAATGGCCTACAAAGATAAGATCTTAGAAATACCTGAAATAAACATTGATGCAGAAAACCTCACAATCATACATATACTAAAACAGAAAGAATACACCAAGAATTTAGAAAAGAAAGTGGATGATACAACAAGAATGGCAAGAGTGCAGAATATCAGGGTAGTTATCATAACAATAACAACACAAGAAGACATTCCCCAGCACTTAGACGATGCATGCCAGTTAGGAAAAAACATTTTCCCATTGGAAAGGACATCAAAAACCACGACGATCCCAGAGTTAATACGATTTGATCTGCAAATAGATTATTGGGCACAGATCTACAGAATCATGGTAGACCCATGCATCACAATCGACCTCTATAGGCAGACAAAAATGATGAAATTGACAACAGAAACAGAAGGAATAGAAAAAGCCAACACATTATTTATAAAGTGCAGCCTAACGCAAAGACAAGATCATTTAAAACAAATCCAAACAATCTGGAAAAACATGAAGCTGCAACAAAAGGTAGAAGAAGGTTGGCCACAAATAAAGATTGATTCAACATCACGGAAATTCCACAAATCAATAGAAATGGCCCTGGCGGAGGTAAATGGAGGATATGAACTAAACACAAAAGAGGACTTCAAACAATTATTACTTGAAGAAATACGATACAGAACAACAGCATGGATATTAGCAATATTCACACCAGAAGACGTGGAAATAAAACTCCCATCACAGACTAACAAAAGCTGAGAAATACGAAATAGTGATAGCTCCAATAAACACACAAACAAAGAATTGGCTACTAAAAGGTCATACTGGGAAATTAGAGTCACCAAATCAATCAGAAAAACCAGTGCAAACAATGGAGAAAATACTGAGCAGAATAATAATGAATGAAAATCTGCAAGGGAAAATGTCAGTAACAAGCATCTCGAACAAGATGGGGATATTTACCAGTGAGATTATGATATTTGCTGAGCCAATGAGAAAGTAAATGTGGGGAGCAACATCCAAGACACGGATGAAGCAACTCCAAAATCAACCTTGGCTCATAACAAAGAAAATTATTAAAAGGAAACTTGCAAGCACAGCTGAAATCCGAAAAATGCTAATGCAGAAAAAAGTGCAGAAAATCATCAATAAGGAAATGGAATGCTATGAATGAGAGAGTCCCCAGCGCACATTTTCTAAAATTATTTGAAGTGCCAAAATGATGAAACAAGGGGGCATCACAGAACTGGTAGAAGTCTGTGAAATGGTAATGAAGTCCCAAGCAGAAATGCTAGAAATACTAACTTCATCCGGATTACTACTATCCCCCAAAATGCAACAAACAATTGATAGAATAAACATCGAGCAATGGGGAGAGATCAGTCCAGCCAAGACAATAGAATGGATAGATACAGACAATGAGCATTTCCTGGTTGAAATTAAAATTACAAAGGAATCAACAGATATAAAAGAAAGAAACTTCCAGAGCAGCAGGGAACAACAAACAGTGGCGACAATGAAACTTATGTTTACTGAAGTGTTCACACAAACAGAACTGGAAGAGTTATTGAGACCATATAATCCATTGGCTATAGACGTTGAATGCATCACATCAAAAGTGGAAATCAAAGAAGAATTACAATTAAAACTAAGCCAAAGGGGATTGACACAAGTGTTCTGGGATACAATTTCTGAAGCCAAGATGAATTACCCTGCTACAATAGGCTTAGCCACAGCATCAACAACAGATGGCTCATATAGACACATAGAAAGAGAGATCAAAACAAAAATCTTAATCTGCACACTGCCAGAAACTGTTGCGATACCAATGGTCCTCCCACGATGAAGACTACCAAAGGAAGTTAAGGTTGCGAAGACATTCCTCCACAAGTTCAAGTCATACATAAATACTGAAAGAAAAGCGAAAGCCATGATAGAACAAGATGACTACAAAATGACAAAAGAAATAATGTTGTGCAACAAAATAAAAGAGAAAGGGTCTACATTAAAGGCACAATAATGCCAGACCAGTTCTATACACATGGCAAACCCATAAACATGCAACTGCAAGATCTCAGAAAAGAAATTGAGGAATGAAACCTAAGAGCCATAATGTTATTCTCCAGAGTAAACAAAATAGTATGGACAGACATATGGGAGAAGAAATACTGCTACTATGATGTCATGAAGCAGGTTGAAATCATTACAATGATGAGGATCAATAAGAATGATCCCAATACTATAACAGAAAAAGAAGTAAGAGATAACATCAGTTTCTTCTACAAGGATGTAGCAAATACTCAAAGCCTATGCAAAGTCTTTATGTTTTTCTATCCCTACAATCAAATAAGAGAGGATTTAACACAAACGAGCTGAGCCAATGCACAAATGACACTCATGATTGGCATTAAAGGCATACAATTATACCATAAATACTACAAGATCTTTTCACAGAAAATGAACGAATTAAGAGAAATAACACCAATAGTGGAAGACATCTGAGAAACACGTTTTCTGAAATACGCAAACGTCGTAACAACAGAGAGAGAGGTGCATGGAGAATAAGCTGTGCTAAAAATAACACAAGCTGAGGGGGGCATGTAGCATCATCCAAAGATAATCAGAAATAAGCTTCAAACGTCGCAAGAAGAGACTAAGATCAAAAAGAAGATGAATAAAATTATTGTAAGCTGAGGGGGGGCATGTAGCATCATCCAAAGATAATCAGAAATAAGCTGCAAGAAAAGACTAAGATCAAAAAGAAGTTGATTAAAAATATTATAATTAGATCAATTGTCATTATTTCAGATTTATTTGTAAAATGCAACCAATAATAAAATATGTGTCGAAAAAGAGATATTTGTGTCTGTTGATAAAAATACTTTTGACTAAATGACGCTTACATTATTTTTAGCCACCATCTTGGCAGAAAGTTTAAATTCGAATCAACAGGTACTTTTTTTGGAATTACTATAAATATATTAGAGAACATTGTAAGAATTTCATAAAGAATTTTACTCAGAATTCTTATTTTGATTTTCATTTACGGTTTGATTATTTAATACAATGTCGAGCTAATTGAGCAGTGTTTAGTAGTGGTCTGGATACATCACAGGGAACGATTCTAGGGTCTCTGTGCCAGATCATGAAAGTGCACATAGGTTAGGTGTAGGGGTTTTCTCTCAATTAGCTGACTAGCATTTCACTTCTACATGTATTAGATAATTAATTGTCAGCAAAGGGTTGGATTACCGAACCCTAGGAATTATCTTAATATTATTTTAGATCTAAATTAATGACCTATAATTGACCAATAAAGTGACCATACATGTAGTAAATTATAAATGTAGGTTAGGAAGTTGTTCGAACAAATTATATTTAAATAAGCCAATATAGTTCAGTAATGGCACCTGTATATTTAATGAACAACTAGTAACAGTTCAGGTTGCAAATGGATACAACACTTTCACACAATAGAGTTTAAGTCGAGTTGTGTCATGTCTTGAGTAAGCACTGAGCTAATGTAGGGCACACATAAGCTATCTTGATTGAGCTGAGAAGTGGCACTCAAGCATTGGATGGAATGGTGAAACTGGATGTGGAGATCCGCTTTGGGCAGATGCCCACTAGGAGATCATTATGGAGGTTACCACATGGCTTCGTCACCTAAAAAATGAGCAGTTGATTCCATGTTATATAAGTTAACAAAAGAAACTAGTCAAGCAGTAACAACAAGTAAATCCTTACCCACAAGAACACAGCTAATGTTATAATGTAACAGTAGATACACAGTGATATTGCCTGGTAGAGGATATTACAATGAGATAGTTTGGACAGATATCTGAGAAAAGAAATACCAAATGGGAAGACCAAGAAGCAGAATCAATAGTTCGAAAAGTGGACACTCTAGTACATGGAGAGTGAGCTGTGCTAAAATAATGCAAGCTGAGAAGGGCATGTAGCATCATCCAAATCAACTAATCTGCTAATGTCAAATCAGAGACAGAATAAGATCAAAAATGATTAGAAATATTGTAAAATTATACAATCCATTTAGATTAATTTGCATTATGCAACCAAGCAAAAATAAGTGTCAACTATGAGAGATTAGTATCTGTTGATAATAATACTTTTAGCAAAACAGAGGGGGGCAAAGTTGCTTCCATTATTTTTAGCCACCATATTTGCAGACAAAGAGTTTAAATTTGAAATCAACAGGTACTTTTTCCAAAATTACTATTAATAGATTCAACTCACTGTAAGCAATTGATAAAGAATTTTATTAGGAATTCTTACATTGTTCTATTGATATGGTTTGATTATTCAATACAATGTCAAACTAAATGAGTTGTGTTTAGTAGTGGTCTGGATCCATCACAAGATTGATTCTAGGGTCTTTGTGCCAGATCATGAAAGTGCACTTATGTTAAGGGGTTTTTATCTCATTTAGTTGACTATTGATCATTTAGTACATGTATTAAAAATAATAGATTTGAAATACAGTTGGATTACCAAAACCTAGGAAGTATATCTATATAAAATTTTAGATCCAAATTATTGACTATAACATGACTGATAAAGTGAATGAGCATGTACTAATTAGTAAATGTAGGTTAGGAAGTTGCCAAATATTAAACTGATTATTAAAGCCAATATATTTTGGTAATGGCTACATGTAATATTAATCAAGCAGCTAGTAACAAGTCTGGTTGCATATTCATAAAACACTTTTACAAAATAGAGACTAAGTTGAATTGTGTCTTGTCTTGAGTATACACTGAGCTAGGATAGGTTACACATAAGTTACATTGCTGAGCTGAGAGGTGGAACTCAACCAAATGGATCCTTGTTGAACAAGTGAACCTGGATATGGAGATCAGCTTCAGGCAGATGCCCATTATTGATCATTGGAGAAAATGCTGTAGGGCTTTGTCATCTAAATAGTGAACAGTTAAATCTAGTTATGTTACATAGCAGAAATATGCAAAAGCTATAGTTGAAGTATTGCATTGAGAGTGGCGTCACAGCTTCCCTTCCAAACATCACCTTGAATGGTGTAATGCCCATTGTTGAATGTACAGATGCATTATAGAAATACTCAATCATTTCAATTACATTTCGCCAATTTCATCCTCCTATCCTTGATGTTGTGACTCTTATCAATTTAATCAATGCCCTATTTTGTCTTTCCATTGCGCCATTCACTTGCAGGTGATATGCTGTTGTTCTCCCACTTACTATTTCCAATAATCTTGACATTTCATGAAACAGACCACTTTCAAATTGTGGCCCTTTGTCTGAAATTTTTGTCTCCATTGGCCTGAACTTCAGGATCCATTCCTTCATTACTATCTCTGCTGTTGTTTCCAATATGGGGTTCTTCATCAGGATCATCCTTGCATATTTAGTAAAGTTATCCACATCACCAGCAGGTGTTGGTATCCTTCTTCATCTCTTGACAGTATCTCCAAGTCCATATGTATTGTTTCATTTGCTGCGGCAATATGATCTTTTCTAGTGGGCTCTCTGGGTTGGGAAGTGCTGATTGTTATTTAAAAGGCATGTTGTGCATTTGTTAATTAGCTCTTCTGTGACTTTTCTTACTGCAGTTGGGATGAACCTTGCATTGAAAGTACTTTCCAATTGTGTGATGCCTAAATGGCCCCTCTCATGCACCTTCATTATCAGTTCCCTTTTGTAATATTCTGGGATTGTGATTCTGTTGTTCTGTGATTCCATGTATGAGTCCATTTTTGGTTGTCTTCCATTTGTATCTTTCATAGTGGATTGCTGTTAGTTTCAGTAATTTTAGTTGTGGTTCTTTCAGCTTTTTTATGATTTCATTTAGCATCACATCATCTTTTTGCTTTTCTATGATCTCCTGCTCTGATATCTCTTCCTTAATCTTGATTGGTAGGACTGCTTGCCTCTTTTTATCAACATTTATTTCAGGTAGTCCTTTGTACTCTGTGTTTGGTAGGAATTGAAATTGTTTCTTTTCACTGTCTTCCAAAAATCCGCATTAGTGTGCAGTAACATAGAAAAATTTATATATGTTTAATACAATGCCAATCACATTATATTTACATAGGTATTTCTACATACTTGCAATATTAATGCTTGAAATTAATAATATCTTGATTGTTTGTCTTGAACATTTTGAAATGACTTTTGTGCAATCAAAATTTTCTATAGAAAATGCTTAACATGTTGTAGCAAAGAATGCACTAAAATAGAATAACATATGTTTACTAAATTTAGTGGTAAAACTTATTTTGCACCAATACAATGATTTCTATTTATGTGATTAGCTATTTATCTTGTGTACTCAAAAGAGTACACTGCTGGCGACAAGGTTAAACTTGATTGGTAGGACTGCTTGCCTCTTTTTATCAATATTGATTTCAGGTAGTCCTTTGTACTCTGTGTGTGTAAGGAATTGAAATTGTTTCTTTTCACTGTCTTCCTTGGCTGCATCTCTTTGGTACTCTGGGAGTGCTGTAAAAAATTTCTTAAGTGTACTGTGTTCATCTCTGTTGTTCAATGGTGAAAGTAAATTCATTTAGGTACTTGATCCATCTCAACACTATTCCTGATTGGTGTCTTGAGAACTTCTTCAGTGATGCCAGGCTGCTGTTATCTGTGTGGATCCTGAATTCTCATCCAATTAAAAAGTGCCTGAATTTCTTAATGCTTTCAATTAGAGCTAATTTCATCAAACCATAGTTCTCTTTGCTCAGGTTTTAGTTTGCAACTGAAGAATTGAATTGGCACCTTCTTGTCATTTGTCATTTGTCCCACTGTTGCTCTGATCACCACCTTGCTGGTATTGCAGTCCAAGATGTTTCATTGTAATCTGGCATGTTCAAAGATGGCAGTTTGCCAGCTCTTCCTTTATATTGTCTAGTTCCTCTTGTTCCTGCCATGCCCATATGGAAGGCATTGATTTTCTCATTAGTCTTGTCATTTTGGCAGTTTTTTCAGTGATACTAAGTATGAATGTTCCTTAGTAGTTGAAGAAACCCATTATCCTCTGTATGTCTTTCTTGTTGTTTGGTTTCTATATATTCTGGATCATGTCTCTTGTATTATCCTTCATGCATATCGCTCTTTTTCTGTTACTCATCCCAAGAATATGATCTTCTCCTTCAGTATATCACATTTATTTTGGTTGATTCACAGCCCTAATATTTCTAAGATTAAAAGTGTCCTTTCCATCTTTTTGAGGTGTTCTTCTATGGTGTTACTCATTACTATGATGTTGTCTATGTATGCATTTACACCTTCTTCCATTTTATGTTTCTTGTTCTTTATTACCTTTGTTATGTATCTCTGGAAAGTCACCAGCGCATTTCACAATCCAAACGCCATATAAATCCACTCATACAGCCTGTACAGTGCAATGAATGCTGTTTTCTCAATGTCCTCCTCTTCCATCCACACCTGCCAGTACGCCTTGCATAGATGTATTGATGTAAAGTATTTGTGCTTGCTTGCTTCATACAGCATGTCTTCTATTCTTGGAAGTGGGTAAGAGTCTTTTTTCATCACTTTATTTAGTTTCTGAAAATCAATGCACAACCTGTACTTTTCTCCCTGCTTTACAAACACTGTTGGTGCTGTGTATGGACTCTCCCTAGGTCAGATTATTTTGTTGTCAATCAGCTCATTATTATTCTGTTGTATTTGTCTTTCATCTGCTCTGTTATTTGTCTCACCAGCAGTTATATCAGTTTGCTTGTTGTCATGACTATATTGTGTGTCTTGCCTAACACTTGTCCCACACTTATCTCTCCATAGTTGAATATCCATTTATGTCTCTCTATAACTTCCCATTCAGGTGTTGATATTCCTCTTCTAGTAACTATGGTGTCTTGTACTCATCTTCTCCATTTGCTTTCATCCTTATGCCCTTGAATCAGCTGTTAGGAGTACTCACTACATTGATGGGTTTCGTCCTTTTGCTCTTGAATCAGCTGTGTGGAGTACCTACTGTTTTCATTTGTAAGTCCTCAAATTGACCATACAAACTACTCTGCTCATCAATGTCTTCCATTGCTTTCCAGATTGCTTTGATGCTAGACTCAACATATTTTCCAAATATTCTCACATTGGTTTTCTTCACGTTAATGTTGTGATTTGTGGCATTCAGTATCAGTATCCTTCCTTTCCCATTCTTTATGGCGCACACACTTGAAGGCATTGAGATTCTTTTTGAGTTGATCCCTTTGTTGTCATAAATCATTACATCTGCTGTAATCTTCTTTCCTGTTTGAATTTTGTGCATCCTCCATTGATATGGTTGTAACTTTATGTCTTCTTCTAGTTCAAATGTTATTGTTGATAGCTTGCCTTCTTCTTCTTTGATTTTGATTTCCTCCTCCTTTATCTTGATTGTTCTATTTGAATAGTTTATTACACATCTGTTTTTAGTTAAAAAATCATTGCCCAGTATCACTTCATTTGGTAATAAGTTGTTGTGGGTGTCTATCACTACTAGTGATTTTTCAAAAGTAGTGTTTGCTATTCTGATTTGTATTGCATTTACCTTTCCTTTAGTATCTATATATTCTCCAAATGCATTGATTAGTTTCTTGTTTGATCATTTGAGGTCTTCTTGTCTAAACCCCAATTTCGTCGCCCATTCATCAGTTATAATAGACATCATGGAATCCCATATCAATTGTTGCCTTTGTAATCACTCTATTTATTGTTATCATTATTGTGTTGATATTGTCCAGGTTTGTCATAATCATTATCAGTGCTCAGTTTTTTTGAGTCACTGCTCAAGCTAGTTTTCTGATTCATCTTCAGTTTGTGTGTCCTCAACCAATTCTGATTCAGATTCAATCACATCTTTGTCTTTGTAGTACGCCTCCTCTTCTCCAATCATATTAATCTGTTTTTTGCACTTGTGTTTTGTATGCCCCTTCTTTCCACAGCTGTAGCACTTTATGTCCCTTTCCCTTACTTTTTTCATTTTTCCATCTTTGCTTTTTATTTTAAGAAATTTTTCCATTTTGATTTCATTGTAGGCTTTGGTATTTGCTGTTTCTGACTTGTAATTGTTCCGCCATGCCATTGGTGTTTCCTTATGCCATACAGCTTTTTTGTAAGTGTGGGCATTGATTTCAATTGTCGCTTGGATATCCACTGCCTTTTTGATCATTTTTTCTAGTTTGTCCTTCACATTGCATTTGATTTTGAATTGGGTTCTAATGTTCTCAGGCATTCCTTTGCAAATGTGAAAGAAGAGGTCATACTTTGAATATCTGTTTCCTCTGGAGCTGAGTGTTACTAGTCATTCCACCTGTTGAATGTAGGTTCATATGTCATCTGTTTTTCTCATTTTTGTCAAGTTCAATATAATTTGGTATTGGTTTTTGAAACTTTCATTTTCCTATTACTCTATAAAATCTCCAATCAGTAGTTTATAATTTCATTTTATATCAGTATCTAACAGTAAATAATGCTGGGATGCTGCTCCTGTGAGGTATAGTGGGAATCTTGCAGCTGATGCTCAATGGCTTACTTTCCTCTCAGCCATTGTAATCTCGAACATTTGGAGCCATTCAACAAATGCTGGACTGTAGCTGTCAACCTTTCCATTAAATTTTGGCAAGTTTGCTTTGCATGGTATTGTGTCATGGTTGATGTTCTCTGGTAAAATGGAATTCTTGAAGAATGGTTTCTTCTGTGTGTTTGTATTTTCATTTATTTTAATTTGGTCAGTTACCACTTTTGTGATTTCATCAATGATCAGTTTCTTTTCCTCTTCTTTGTCTTCTTCATCAAATTCTCTTGACTGTTTTTTAAAGTTGACTGGTGATGCTTGCAAGTTCCTTTCTCTTATCTGTTTGAATGGTACTTTGTGTATCTGTATTCACCTTTGAGTTTCCTCTTTGTCTCTCTGCATTGTTCTGAGTTTGTGTCTGAGTTCTTCTAGCTTCATGCTTTTGTTTCATGACTTTTGTCCCTACTCAGTTCTGTTTGTCTGAGCTTATCTTTGAGCTGTTCTAGCTCTCTGGTTTGTATGTCATTGTCTTGAATTAATTGTCTGTTTTTGCTTTCTAACTGTCAACATATTTTCTCCCATTTTTTGTTTTGTTCCCAAAAACATTTCTTCAATTTTGACAATTGACTTGTTAATATCTTGATGTTGTTCTGGAAATTTTCACTCTGGCTCTCTAGGTGGCTATCCATCTCTATTTTAAGCTCACTCAACATGTTTTCACTATGTTGTTCCAACTTTGAAAATTTTTCTGTTAGCAGTTGTATCTCACTTCTCAATATTGATTCTGTCTTGTTATTTTGTCTGAGGATATTTAATATCTCTATAGAACTTATCTCTAGGGACATGTGTAGGGTCTCTAATTCTGTGGAGGATACATCCATTTCTTATCATGATCTTCTTGGGGTAGTGGTTGTTCTGCTTGTGCTTTTTTTGGTTCTTCCTCCCTTTGATCTTGTATTCATCATCTTGATTATGATTAGTAGTGGCTTACATTTCAGTGCAATTCTTTGTTTCTAAATCTGCTTCAAATTAGGTTTCTCCTTAGATGGTAGTAGTTGATTGCTTGATTTATTGGTGGTTGGTGTTTCCATTGAATGTTTTACATTATAGGTTCTCTCAGTGATATCATGGTTACATTTCTTACTTTGTTGACTTTAAGTAGTGGTTCAGGATATTGACTTGTTGTTGGTTCCTCTTCATTGTTCTTTAACCTGTCATGGTTGCCATGTAGCATCCACTACCAAGCTTTAACATAACTTGATTAATTCCTTTTGAATGTAATTCTCCATTGAGTGTGGGTAGGGATGTACTTATATCAACTGCTTTTATCTTATTAATGATTGTAGTTAACTTTTATTAAACTACAATATAGTTGAACACTATTTAGATATGTATTGATGACTGCAGTTTCCTTGATGATTGATCTTCCATAAGGCCTCTGGCTGACTCTGATCTCCCAACACCCAGTCCTCTTCACTGCTGATGCATTGTTTCCTGAAATCTCAGCTCAATAAAGTAGCTTATGCTATCCCTATCCTAACTCAGTGAAACCCTCAAGGCTGGATGTAACTGACTTAAACTCTATTTGTAATGTGTAATTCATACTTGCAACCAGGCAATGTCAATAGCTGCTTAACAAATATGTTTAGACTTTACTGAAAAATACTGTCTTTAAATTAGTTAAATAATTAATTAGATAATTATGTGCAGATTCCTAACCTACATTTAATTAGTAATACATGCTCATTCTCATTATTGGTCTATTTATGGGTCTACTACATCGTCTAGTTAATATAAAATATAATATCCTATGATTGGATAACTAGCCTTTTCTCTTAAGTTCTATTATTGCATACATGTTGTGGAAAGAACTGATAGTCATATAAAGGGAGAAAAACTCCTAATCATATCCCTAACCTAGATGCAAGTTCATGGCTTGGATAAAGGACCCTTGAATCCCTCACCACTACTAATGCATTTACTGTTTAGCTTGACATGATTTAATAATAAGCAAACCAAGTTAAATCTAAAGATAAGATTTTCAAAGAATTTACTTACAGAATTTACAGTTTCCTAAAATGATTTCTCTTTATTTATAGATTTTATTCAAAAAGTACCTGTTGATTTGAATTTCAAATTATTGTCTGCCAAGATGGCTAAAAATTGCCCCTTCATTTTGCCAAATTGTTTATCAACAAGTACTATTTGGTAATGTTCTGTCTTAGTTGTATTTACAAAATTAATGATGCTAAACTGAAATTGATTTTGATTTACAATTAATATTAATTTAATCAAAATTTGATGATGATCTTCTTTGACATACTAATCTCTTTTTTATTCTTCTTTAGCAGCATTGATCTTTGGATTATGCTACATTGTCAATGTCACATCTTGGTCTGGGTGATAATTTTAGACAATTTTTCATCAGAAAATAATGAGATTCTTGTAAGAACAGTTAACAGAGGCCTGTCTTTTTTAAAGAAATTGTCAGGCAATAAAGCCTCCATGGCCTCATGATTTATTGTAGAAAAGTTAACAGAGGCCTGTCTTTTTTAAAGAAATTGTCAGGCAATAAAGCCTCCATGGCCTCATGATGGATTGAATTCATCAGTGATTATAAATTTACAATAGAACACAGGAAGGGAACACTACAAATGCAGATTTCTGGAAAGCATTGCATGAATATCAGAGATACACACCAAAAGAAGATGGAGAAAAAGTGAAAATTGAGTTTTTGTCACACACCATTAAGGAAGAAATTACTGAGGAGAAAATAATTCAGAAGCAGCACACTAATAACATATTGTCACAAACCTGGAAGAAAATAGAAGTACCTGAAACCACACTAACTAAAGAAGCAAACTCCTATTATAGGAGATATAACTGGAAAATGAATAAAAATGGCTTTCTATATGCAGAAGCGCAGAGCAAGAGAATCATGATACCAGAATATTTTAAGAGAGATCTATACATCAGAAGGGACATATGGGAATAACCCAAACTGAAATGACTTTCAACTCAAAATATATAACAATATTGGAATTAGTCCAGGACATCATAAGTAAATGTACAACCTGCCTGCTCAACAATAAATTACATTTCCCAATGCAAAATGTGCCACTAGAGAAGATAATTGCAATGTCAACAAACAAAATCATACATATGGATCTGGAGTTTCTGCTGCAGGATGATGAAGGTTACTAGCATGACCTAGTAATGGTAGATAATTTTCCAGATATTGCAGAATCGTCCCACTGGAATCAACAACAGTTAAAACAGTGTCAGAAAAGATAGTGAAAGAGTGGGTGTTGAAGTTCAGACTAATGGAGAAAATTATTATGGACAGAGGAGTACAATTCAAAGGAAACCTATTTGAAGAAATAACTAAATTAATGGAATTCAAGCATGGGAAAACCACCACATACCACCCACAGGTAAACTGAGCTGCTGAGAGACTCATCAAACTAATAAGAGTAGTTACATCTTGATTGGGAGAGAGTCAATGGCAACAAGTAACAGAGATGTTAGAATATTCTTACAATGCCACAGTTCACACAACAACAGGAATTACACCTTTCAAGGCAATGTATGGCAGAGAGGCAACTACACCAATATCCATGCAGTATACAAATTGCTATAAGGAGATCAACAATGAATATATTAAAATATTAAAAAATCAAGTGACAGATGTCCACAAGACAATGTGTAAGAACATGAAGAGGTCAGCTGCAAGAGATGAAAGAAACTTCAATAAAAATATATATGGAAAACCTCACAAGGTGGGAGACTTCATCTACATGTACTCAGTTAAGAAGGCAAGACATAAATCAAGTCAATAAGTTAAGATCACTAGGAGCAAGACCTTTCACAGTGGTAAAGACCTTACTGAGTAACCAGTAAAAACATAGCAATGGCCACACATTACACTTCCAAAACTTGAAGTGCACAATAGGGGACATTCAGAACACACTCATAAAAGACAACACATAATTTGAAATTGTACACAACAAAAATCAAAGTTACTATGTAATGAGTGATATTGATAGTGTAGAGGAAGAAGAGTTTGATGATCAAGCATATTACAACATAGATCAATCTGAAATATCACCTTGTGTGCTGCCTCAGAGAGAGGCTAAAAACCAAAAATGCTATAACCCTGAAATATGGGATTTCAATGCTATAACTTTATTTAGGTCACACAATGAAGAGAAGATCCAGGGAACACTCAGAGGAGGAAAGCTGGAGGAGAGTTAATCAAACACGGATCCTGAGACCTCAAGGAGAAGAATACACATGGGCGCCAAGATGGAGGGTGAGAATCCAAAGTGAAAAAAGCAGCAATTACAAGAATCACAGAACACTGACACAGAGCCAATGGAAAGGCTCTGAAACTGGGGGACAAAGCACATAAAGTAGCATCCAGGTCAAACATAAAGGTCCTGATATGTTACCTGGAGATGAAAACGTACATCAGTAGTGTAAATCAATATGTGAGCAGTGCATCAGACATGGAGGATCTCCCAAGCACTAGTGCACCTACAAGAATATTTTGCAAAATTCAATTAAAGAGCTGCATAGAGGGGCATGAAACAATTAGTTGTAGCCAGTCACTGTCATTGGTAAGATCAAGAGAATGATCAGATAAAATGATGAGGATGGGAGCCAATGTGCTACACCCTTACTTTATGGCAAACTGTCGAATTACCAAGAATGCCTATGGCAAGCTATTGGCAAGGACGTGTGATGGAATAGTAGCAACAGACAATATCATGATTGATCAAGCTGGACCTGAAGCTATACCAGTGGACACAATTGCACATGTGGAACCAAAAATGGCCGTAGACATGCTCTTACAAGCACAGGCGAGGGAGCAATGGGGTTCACAGAAGAATTACAACAGGTGACAGACATCAACATATGATTCAGTTTAAATCAGAGGAAAAAATTTCTCCAGGAACTACAGGAGGTATGGAAAGAAATGAAGGCGGAGCAAACAACAAATGAAGCCTGGCCAACAATCAAGATTCAAATACTGACAGCGAAATACCATAGTTCAGTAGAGAGAATATTAGACAAGATCAAAAGAAGCTACGAATTACAAACACAGGTCAGTTTCTGAACCTAACTGCCCAGTAATTGAATACCGATTTGCAGCATGGATTATAGCAATTTTCTTAACATATGGTAAAACTATACATGCCCCAATTGATAGACGTACTAGGCTCAAAATCGCAAGCAAGAAACATTTCAAAATAGCTGTTTCACCAATAATGCTAAACATTAAGAACTGGCTGCTGGCAAACATAAAGGTCAACATGTCTCCAGCTAAAATCAGGAAATCCACTTCACAGTATGAGAATTTATTCATAAAAATTGCAAACAGGGAGACACAAATGGGAAAAATATCTCCATTCGAAATTGGCAATGAGATAGGTATTTGGAGATTTACATATTCTCAGAAAAGATCAGAAAATATATGTGAGGCACAACAGCTGATCTACACCTATGGCAATTTGAAAAGCAATCATGGTTAACAACAGGCATGACCATCAAGAGGAAACCACCCCTCAGAATAGCTGAGACTAACATAAATAAGAAATCCCTAGCAATTATATATATATATATATATATTTCTGATTGAAGATGACCTCACATATGCTCTTAAATATATTGCCATGAACATGCACCTAAGAGGAAAAAACTTTACTATTTTAATGAAAAACAAGCCTACAAAAATTCCAGAATCTATATTCATAAAAGAAACTAAGGAGAATCTATTAAATAAACAATTAAGTCAAAGACTAATTATTTTATAAGATCTACTAATTACAATTCGAAATTTCATAAAATTTGTATTTAACAACATTTTTTTTAGTTATTTTGTACTGATGATGAGTGGAGACACTTGAAACATGCTTACATAAAATATTTCTTGTTTTTTCAATGAATAGTTTAAGCACACTTTGCACACAATATATATATATATATATATAATTCCCATACATAGCAAAAGTGTTATAGGAACCGGGGGAGGGTTCCATTATTAATAAAGATTAGTGCTGCAGAATGAAATGTTCTAAAATATCGCAAATCCATTTTCTTGGCTAGTCTTTCCTTGTCTAATGTTTAGGAAAATTGATGCTTTTTGCAATGAATGATGTTTGTCCTCATATATTTTGTTTGTACATTTCTTAACTAATCCATAGTGAGCGTTGTTAATGGATTGTATTCGATCTGCCTTTTCTAATTTTGTAAATTTAGCAAACAATGTTCGAGGTTTCTTAAGATCTTTTCTGTTTCTTTTTGTAATACCTTTTGACCATGCAAAAGAAGAATATGTATATATGAGTAGTACGTACATCTTAAAAATTAGCCACTTTTTGCTAAAGGGTAACTATTCAATGAAAAATGATAATGATAGAATACACCTATATGCTTTGCTTAAAATCGCTTCTAAGTGATTATTCCAATTCAAACTCTTGTTTAGCATTACACCAAGATATTTGATTTCATTCATCAAAGGAAATTCCATGTTTTTACAACGTGCTTCGTTATTAACAATTTATAGAAGTTTTAGGTTTTTAATCTTGAAGTGGCTAAAACATAGATTTCTTTTCATTTATAATGAGACCGCTTGGCATAGATAATCTTCCTATATCGGCAAGATTGAAATCAAAATTTCTCCCATAATGCATCTGTCATCAGAATATTTTATAACTTTTGATTTTTGAGGATATGTGATTTGCTCATTACAGATTTCATTTTTAAGGTCTTTGAATAAAAATACCAGACAGTGGTCCCCCTTGAGGTACTCCTACATGCACGTTAATTTTATCTGAGAATTCGTTACATCCATATTTAACACGTTGATTGAAGCCAAAAGTTATGAATTTAAAAATTTCGCTAACCATGACCATGGCGATTACAAATTTAGCTTATCAGCAATTTATTTTCCAGCAATGTATTGTATGTACTACTATAATCAAGGAAAGCAAACTTTAAAATTTTTGTCTTTAGAATTTAAGGACGTTGCTGCAATGTCCATCAAAAATAGCAAAGTGACAGTAGTTGATCTATTTTGTTTATAGCCGAATTGGTTGATATCTAAATAATTAGCGAGTGCATTTGTGTAATAAGATACTATCAATTTACCTAAGCATCTTGCTGCAATTGACGTTACCATTATAGGCCTAGAATGTTTTTATTTTTTTAAATCCGGACATTGTACTTTAGAAATTGATGTAACAGAAGCCGATTTCCACTTAGTTGGGTACCAAAATTCTGAAATGCACTTTTGATATAGATATCGATATGGTTTGGAAGGGTCTTTAGTGAATTTTTTAAAAATCCATGAGGGCAGTATACTGTTCCCTGCTGATGTATTGGCTTAAACTTTTCGAAAGATATCTTCTACCATCACTTCATTGATTAGTGAGACATTTGCATAGTCTGTAAAATCCAAGAGTTCATTATCGGCTTCTCTATATATATTATGTGAGGCAAAACAAATGAGAAGTAACATTGCTGCCTTTTGTGATAATTTAATCCTAGAACCTATTAGCTTTTGGGCGTATTTTCATTTCCACATATATATTCCGCAATTGTACATTTCTATATATATATATATATATATATATATATATATATATATGCAATACATTTCTTAATGGGAAAATTATTGTTTAACTTGTTAATGTTATGCTTCACATTGAATATATATTCTTCAAATGTACATCAAAAAGACAACAAATCTCATTCCCTGAACAAAACGCTAAACACATATATTTCTGTCAGACTATCTACCGTTTAGTATTCATTTTACATATGTATATCGCAATTATTAGTTGATCAAGTATAAAACAACTAAATTTATTTCTTAAAAGATTAATTTGGGAAATTCCTTGTATCATATAAATATTGACATTTATAATTCTTTTTCAACCTAAAGTCTTTTTCAGGAAAGGTGTATTCGTAAATGAGCACTTCCTCCTTTGATTCTGATAAATATGACACTTTTAAGCTAACTGTTTTAACATCCCAATTGTCATCACC
The DNA here is from genome assembly GCA_900660155.1 of Hofstenia miamia. NCBI lineage: Eukaryota > Metazoa > Xenacoelomorpha > Acoela > Hofsteniidae > Hofstenia > Hofstenia miamia. The sequence goes on along the minus strand of CABFPE010000127.1, from coordinate 174,510 downwards.
CTGTCTTTTACATAACAAGGCTTCATATATTTTCCCTATTGGTTTTAATTTGTGCACAAAGAAATCTGTATTACCACGCTCAAAGTCATTTTCTTTCTTATTGTCCAACTTCAGCCAGGGTGTGCTATTCTTATATCCAAAATATCTTATTTCGACATCCTAAAAATTCAATTATAATCAATAGGTGTTAATTAAATAAGTAGAAATAATGCAGTTAGTATTCCTGTTCACAACAACCAAGTACTTTTGGTATAACACTGCTTTTTATGTTAGTTCGTGATGTTCATATAATTTTCAACCCATATGAAAAAAATTTAAGCTTCCTATATTAGAAATTCATGAATTAAACAGTAGTTAAATTTAGGTTATATGGTTATAGACTTTCTACAATATATCATCTTAGCTATATTAAATTTCTTAATTTTATATTGATTTAATTTTTATAGACACTTACATTGTTTGTTCCAGCATACCAAGAATTCCTAGTTTGAATTTTAGTAAAGAACTTCCATTCCACTGCAAATATAATTTTGCTGAAAAAAAAGAACCAAGCATTCGTAAGAAGCATAACGAATAGCACTATCAACAATGATTTGAAACCAATTAACCCTTGAAAATATTATCTTTCCCGCAATTGTCAATCTTGAATTAAGAAAAATTTTGAAAATATCGAAAAATTTGTTAAATATATTATTTCTGAGTTATTTCTAATCACCAACGGAAATGAATCGACATCCTATTATAATTTAAGTCGAATTTTTCCTTTGTTTCTTTTCTCCAACATTAGTTTTTTTACGCTGCTAAGCTTAAATGATAAACTTCTTAATTACAATATTTTGTTCTTGCCATAATTAAACTACAATTAAATAAATCATTAAAGTTATTTATGCACAAATTCAATAAACAAAGCAAACAATGTCAACAAATAACTTTCATATTAAACTAAATTAATTTTGCACGTCTTTTTTTAAAATTTTAAGAATCAATCTAAGTTCTAGAGATCAAACGCGTGGTGCTCTTTAGCAAACATAAAAGAATTTTTTTGCTTTCATCTTGATTCAATGATTGCAAAAAATTTTGATATTACATAAGACGAAATTTATTGAAGCATTTACCCAATAAACAAAACGTTTAGAAGACGTCTTATAACACGTCTAAAATGGTTTAGAAGATGTTTAGAAGACGTCTAGAAGACGCTTAGAAATGGCATCTATGTCAGGTGTAGAAGACGTCTTTAAGACGTTTAGAAATGGTTTAGAAGGCGTTTAGAAGACGTCTAGAAGACGTTTAGAAGACGTTTAGAAGACGTCTAGAAGATGTTTAGAAGCAGCTTAGAAGACATTTACAAAGCATTTAGTAGACTTCAAATTTATATATTGCTGCAAAAATATTTTAATAATTTTCATAATTTTGCTATGAGCAGACAAAACTGCGTTATGCCCATAGAAATTGCTGCATACAGCAATGTGCAGTCCAAGAAATTATCAATGACAAACATTTTTTCATTGCCATTTCATAACAACAGACAAATTCATAATTTTATAATTATGAAATAATTGTACTTTGAATAATATGTCCTAATTTATATTCTTCAACAATGCACTAATAATTTTGCGTATAATAAATCTAAATTGAGGATTTCTATTCTAAATAAAGTTAAAAACAAATTTTCGAAGCATGGTTAAAAAATGTATTGTCAATAAACTTTGTTCTTGTTAAAATCAATATTCACTTAGTGCTAAGGCTTTGCTTAAATTATTCTTATAATAACTTGAATGTTCACATATTAAATATGTAAAGCATCGATTACACTGCTTCAACTTGGGGAAATAGGTATATATACATTAGAGATTGACATCAGGATACAGTTTTTGGCCGGGTCGTGTCGGGTTCAACTACAAAGATTTAATTTATTATTTATTAAATATTGATGTTATTCACATCTCGAACTGAGAAATATCCAAGACTTTAAGTAATACTAATGAATTGCCTTTCCTCCTTCAGAAAATGATTGATGTTAATGATCATTTAATTGGAGAAGGATATACAACGTCAAATGTTTGCCTCATATCGTCACTCTTTAATATATATATATATATATATAT
>CABFPE010000127.1:146687-161440 GCA_900660155.1 Hofstenia miamia | reverse complement strand
AATGAGCCTTCAGCTACAACTTCTAAAAGTCGACCAATTCACATGGGTTGTCAAAAAGGCTCAATTCCGGTCATTGAATTCTTATTGAACAACGATGTTCCAATTGAACAGGTTCTTTTGGATACACGTTTTGCTGTTAATATTTGTATTGAAAATTCAGTAATTCAATATTTGCTTTAATTTCAATAGATTTCGCGCTCAATTAAGTTAGATCTATAATTTTATAAATATCTCGCTCTCGGTAAATTTTTACTAAATATTTCCTGCTAAGTAAAATTTCGGTTTGATTTTGAAATGTATCATGTTTTCAACTGTTTTGAAACTAGCAAGGAAGAATATGCTTAAATCAATTTTATTCGTTGACTTCTAAAACCAAACCAAATGCCGAACAACATTTAATGGTATATAATAATTCTATGACTATATCCTAACAATATACAGGGTGTTTCAAAAGTCTNNNNAATAAATTCTTCAGAGTTTATATTATTTTTCATTTTTCACTTATCTGGTTTGATATTTAATAAAATGTTCAGCTAGGCAAGTTGTGTCGAGTAGTGGCTGGATTCCATCACGGGATCGATTCGAAGGGTCTTTGTGCCAGTCATGAAACCACACTTATGTTATGGTTAGGAGTTTTTCGATTCTTGCCTAGTCTGACTATCGATCTATACATGTATGAAATAATAGATGCTTGAAACGACTGGATAGTCGAACCCTAGGAATATATCTATTCTTAATAGTAGGAGACTTGACTATAATCGACCAAATAAATGACCTTACATGTATCACTATTAAATGTAAGTATAGGAAACTGCAATCTATTACTTAAATTACTAAGCCAGTAGTTTTACGGTAATGGCTACTTTAATATTATGTAAATGCAGTTAGTGTCAATGCCCAGTTGCTTTACTTAATCAAATCAACAAACACTTTACAACATTGAGTTTAAGTCAGTTACAACTTGACATGAGTGCACGCACTGAGCTAAAATAAGGTACACATAATTAGTCATTCTTGAGCTGAGATGGCGCAGTGGATTCAGTCAATTGTTTATGAAGGAGAGGAACTGTGATGTGGAGATCAGCTTTGGGCAGTGGCCCACAGAAGAGAGGAAGAGGAAACGTCACATGGCTCTGTCACCTAAATAGTGATAGTTAGTACTCAATTAACATAACTAGTTAATAACTAAGGAAAAGCTTGGCGGTTCAATAACTTAGTAACTCCTCACCCACAATTTACTGAGTGATAGTTATTACAATAATACAATGCGCAAATAAGCCAGGTGGAGGATGTTACACAACTAGTAACAAGTCAGGTTGCAAATAGATAGAAAACTTTCACAAAATAGAGTTTAAATCGAGTACCTAAATAGTATTCAGTTATTTCAGTTAAAAGAAGAATAGCAGAAATATATACATGAAATAGCTAACATGAGTACATCCCTACCCATGGTTGAAGTGAGAAAATAGTTTAAAAGAACTATTTAACCTATCTTGACACTTGGTAGCAGATGCTACAGTCAAAGAGAGTATTTAGGAATTTGGTAACACTTGCTGGAGTTACAGGTAATCACAAAAATCAAAAAGTTAAAAGGATAATTAAGGGTCAAAGTGTTTTCTACTACAATGATTCTTCACAGTTAATGGATTGCCTATATCATCTAAGAATGCTGGAAAAGATAGTGATCAAATTTAAAATGAAAATATTCAGTTAATTAATGAATTAGTAGGATTAAAAGCTATTACTAATGATGATGTTAAGAAGTTTTACAATAAATTAAAAAATTAATTTTATTAAATGTTAAATCAGTTAACCACAAGTATATAGTTTTTTCTAATTTCTTAATGGTAATTACATTACCTGTGGAAAAAAGATTTTCTTTTCTCCTTATATAGTAGATATGACTGAAATTCCTCTATTTCTAAATTCAAATTATGAAAATGTTGTAGGTAAACCTTCTGATTTCACAGTAAAATTTGTAAATCCTATAAGATTGCACACACAACCACATTATATTGGGCTAGATCAAATAAATATGTCATAATCATGGTAAAATATTTTTGAGGAGTATAAGAATAACAAAATTGAAGATTCCCATGATGAGGGTCTTACATGGACACAAGCTACATTTCCTGATTGTATTTATCAGTACAAAGATATATCAGCATATATAAACAATGAACTAGTAGCAAATGGTCATATATCAATAGAAACTACAGATAAACATATTGGAATTATTTTTAATGAGAATACTTATAAGGTTTTTATTTTTTTAGGTCCTAAAATGTGGTTACAATTTGATAAAGAATTTGGTGATCTTCTAGGTTTTGTTAATGACTTTAATAATCAATTTTATGGGAGTAATTTTAAATTTATGTTAACTGAGAGTACAATTTCAGATCATGTTCCTAACATTATAAAAAGAATTGATAATATTTTAATTCATTGTTCTTGGATAAGTGATAGCATATATAAAAGAAATTCTAGTTATATAGTATTTACTTTTACTACTAATGATTTAGTATTAAGATATCCATTTAAAAAACAACATTTGCACAAATTATTCAATAAAATCAACACAAATGAAATAAGAGAAATAAGAATATCATTACTGATAGCCAAATCCAGCTGGAAATGGAAAACTAGTTGTCACTCAATTACGTCTCTTTGTACCACAATTAGCATTCAATCCTAGTGGAAAGCGGATGTATTTGAATAGTTTTATAAATAATAAATGGGTGTATATAAGAAATACATTAGAGGAATCTAATCCTATAAATCCAAAATCAGGCATACTTAGAATAAGTAATTCAATACAAAAACCTAGATATGTTTTCATCTATACCATCACTGAAGATAAATTAATGATCAAATCAATAATGAACTCGACATTGATTTCTTCATGTCAATTAGATTTAGGAAATGATAATTTTTATTTACAAGTAGAGATTCATCCAACTAGTGAGTTTCCAAGAATATATACAGAATTTGTATGATGTAATGATGGTGTCAATGATTTTTCAACAGGTACATTTATCAAGCCTTCTGATTTTAGGGAGAAATAAGGAATAATTGAATTTGATTTATCTAAACAAAAAGATACATCTCAAAATGCTATCAATGAAATTAGATTTAGATATACTTTACAAGGTGCTTCTGCAGATCCATTTAAATTCTATGCAGTGAATATGTATGAACAAGACATATCTGTGAATACAACAGCAAATCAAACTACCTTAACATTTTAAGGAAAAATAATTTCAGAAGAATATTTTCTTTTTTTCTTTATATACAAATGACAGAATATAAAAATTATAACTTAAACTTAACTAATGGTCAATTAAATAAATTGAAAAAAAGTATTAAAAATTCAAGTCCTATAACTTTAAGAGATAGTAATACTAGCCAAGGAAATTTCCTTCCATGTCTTTTAACAGAAAACAAATAAACCAATTAGAAAAACCTAAGAAAATAAATAAAGCTTGTGATATTAAAATTTCTAACCCACAACTTAATGCAATGAAGAAAAATGGTGGTGCTTTGGCCCCCTTACTTATGGCAGCTGCTCCATTAAGTGGAAAGTATGCAGTACCACAATTGGTATTGGCACACATTGGATAGCATTTTATTATTTTAAGAATTCCAAAGTATCCACAGAGAATGCAATTACCTTTAAGGAGTTTATCTCTGTCAATCTTCAGTATTTTGATAGTTTTGGCCTACATCCATTTCAAAGTATTTTTTCAATATTTAAAGATGTTAAGGACAATATTGTGTACAACAGTTCACAGTATCAACAAAATTCTATTGTATTATGTGGATACTATTGAATTTGGTTTATATATGAAAGATGCAAGGGAAGAGATAATTTCTCAATACTTAATGCTCTTTACAAGAGAAAGTGTGAGAGATATAAAAATGAAGAATATATTAAAAACTATTGTCTAAAATGTTAACAGAGCTAACTGTAGTGAAATTCAAATGTTGGAAAAAAATATTTTCTTTTTTTGTATATAAATGGGAGTTAATAATAGTGGAATACCTGAAGCTACACATTCTTATCAAGAAGGTTACAATAATAACATAGAAACATATGTTAAACTCATAAAATACAAAATAAATCAGATTGAAATAATAAGTTTGATATATCAGGGTATAATCTTTTTAATAGAGATTTAAATATGTGCAACAAGAAAATTATAAATGTTCGTGATGGTGAATAGGAAAGGATTACTGTTAACAAACCACAAATGGAAGATCATGTTGATAAAAACCTTGCAGACAATTAAAACAAGATTTTGCAAAGTATTAAGTAATCCAATGCTCAATTATGTAGAGTTGAGTATATGCATAATTTATATTCAAATTTATAAGACAATGACCAAAAGAATATTCAAATATTTGAAAGAACTGAAGGTGGAAAAACATTTGCAGAGAATTATGAACATGGTTTTAAAAAGGCTTATGCAATACCGCAATTTTCTTAAAAAATATGATTATTTGGATTGATAAAACGTTGGAAACTACTGGAGCTGTTTATAAAAATCAATTTTTTAAAACTGAAAGCCATATGCATGCATTACATTTTCCTACGTATGGTGATAAAGGTTTTGACAAAATTTCAATAGAAAATGGCTATATTCATGGTAGAGTTGTTCCTAGTTTCATTTAACTTTCAGGAATTTGCATTTTTTTTTAATTGTTCAATAGCTTTATTTCAATTTCTTGTCCATTCAGTAGAAATTGTCATATTTACAAATTATAAATTATATACAATATATACAAAATTTACAATTTCTGTTAACACAACAACTATAATCTACATAAAATGACAAAACTAAGCTACAAATGCAGTAAAAACACTTTATAAAATGACACAAAGACACTTAAAAAAAATTACAAAACACAAGCCTTTGGAAAATTAAAAGTTTCGCCATGTATTTAGTCTTTTGTTGTATCCCATATTATTTTGTTCTTTTAGCAAATTATTTTTTAACAAATGTTTAAATTCTGTAAGCGATGAGGCCTTCCAAATATTCAGAGATAGCTTGTTTTAATTATTACATGATATTGTGGTAAAAGCTCTTTTCCAATATCTATTGCTAATTTTAATTTTATTTATGCACCTATAAGTTCTTTCATTAATGCTGACGACTTTGTGAAGGAAGCAATTCTGGAATTTAGTTGACTTTAACTGTTTATATAAATAAACTAAACTTGTATATTTGCAGTGGTAACTTGGGGATCATATTTGTAATTTATTGAGCATATCACCTGTGTGCTGTTGACTAGTGTTAAACATCATATCAATGGACCAGTTGAAAATTCTACTTAATCTTGCCATTTGATCTAAATTTATTCTGTTAATTAATGCACATGCATAATTGTAGTGGCTCATTACAAATGTGTCAATCAGTACTTTACTTTTCCTAATCATTTTCATTTGTTTTAGATACTGAACACCAACTGCCATCTTCTTTACTTTGCTCCTGACGCATTTATCAATCTCTACTCCTAAGTAGTTTATGGCATCACTCAGTTTAATGGCCCCCTCACCTTCAATATTTAGTTGGATTATATGTACTAACTCTGTGGCTATTCTTGGATGGAAAAAAATATATTGTGTCTTCTTCTTGCTTACGTTTAGTTTATTTTGTTCTAAAAACAGTATAACTTCTTAGATGTCACATTGTAGCAATCTTGTGGCTATGATGGGATTAGGGTGTCTACTCACAATACAAATGTCATCTGCATATTGTATTAGTTCACAGTTCTTTACGTGGCCCACTAAATCATTAACATAGATGTTAAATAGTATTGGCCCTAGTATTGTTCCTTGAGGAACACCCTTATTTGTTTCTATGTACTTTGAAAAAGTGTTGTTTATATGAACATGCTGGAGACGTTGTGATAAAAAACTGCAAAGAAAATTTCTGGAATCACTACTGAAGGCGTATTTGAGTAACTTTCGATCTAGAATTGAGTAGTCTAATCTGTCAAAGGCTTTGTTCAATTCAAGAAAGGCAGCACTGCTGCAAGCATTTTTATTTAATTAGAAATGAGTCTTTTCAATGAATGTGAGAAGTGCATCAACAGTCCTGCTGTTTTCTCTAAACCCAAACTGTGTAGCAGTAAGAATATTATTTAATGCTTGTTTATTTGTTTACATTATAGTTTTTCGAAGATTTTAGTTACAGGATAAGTAATTGATATTGGGCAATAATTTAATGGATCTGTAGGTTGACCTTTCTTTAATATTGGTGTTATGTCTGCTCTTTTGAGACAGAGAGGGTATGTGCTTGTATGAATGGCAAAATTTATAGCAAAGAGTAGTGGTTCACTGAAATATTGGTGATAGCTTTTAATGATGAATATTGATGTGCCCTACATCCCTGCAGATGTATTACTGTCTAACTTTTTAATTGTGTTAATTAAATCACTTTTACTGAAATAGTCGAAGTAAAAAATATCATTTACTTCTGTTATATTGTCTATAAAAGCTCTCATCTTTCCCTTATATTTGCCTAAATCTTTGAAGACAACATTTAGATTATTTGCAATTTCCTTAGTGTTAATAATGCTTTTATCGACAACTTTAAGTTCTGAAATATTTGCACCAATCATCTTATGCTTATTTAGGAATCTATTGATGAATTTCCACTTGTTTTTTGCATCTGACATCTTGGAATAAAAACGTTTGCTTACTTTAGTTTGATGATTTGAATTCATCTTATAAAATTTTCTTTTTATGCTTTCATACCTTCCTACAGTCACATCTGAACACTCATTGGCTACTGATTTCCAGGCCTTTTCCTTCTCCAATCTGAGTGCCTCAATGGTTTTAGTAGTAGAAGCATTGTATATGCCTGTTTTAACATATTGATATTTCATTGGTGCAAGTCGATCTGTTAATTGCAAAATCAAACACCGAATCTGCGTCATTTAATGTAAATACATAATCCCATGCTACATTTTGTAAGAGCTTAATGAATTCCTTATCATTGAAATTAGCAAATATGTGAGCAAAAATTCTTTTATGACGAAATTGGCTTTTTATAGTATCAAAAGTGTAAATACAGAGATTGTGATCAGAAAATGAATTTAGTACATATGTTGATATATTAGCTCTGTCAAAGTTGGTTAAGAGGTAATCAATCAAAGCTGTTTCTCTTGTTGGTATGGTCTTATTTATGCATTTGACTTGTAATTCATCAAATATGTTATCAATAAGATGACATTCTTTGTTAGATAGGTAATTTATGTTGTAGTCTCCTAATAAAAATACATGCTTACTTAATAACATAGCCTGTTGTGTTTCTCTAGTGAGGAATTCTAAAAAGTCAACACCATGTTGCTTCTTCGGAGAATAGCTAATGTTTAGAAGTGCCGTATTTTTACATTTAGGTAGCTTAATTTGCACCCATAAGCTTTCAAAGATTTCATGTTCAGTTTCTAATTCCTGACGTCTCATTGGGTTCAAGAAGGTTGGGATTTGCAGCATTAGACCACCTCCTCTTTTTGCTACTCGATTTTTACATATGCATTTATAATTTGATTTATTAATATTGAATAAATCGGTTGGTGAGTTGTTATGAAGCCAGGTTTCCATGAACACAAATATTGTACTCTGACCAATTTTTTCCTGAATTTCTGTAATAGCATTTTTATTGGCGCTGATACTCCTTGCGTTTAAGTATGCTATTTTGAGTTGATTTTTGCAGCTTTCAGCAATTCGACTTAATTCTCAGCTATCAGAAATTTTTTGACCAGGATTAGGATGAACATCTCCAGAACAAAGTAAAAGCATTATTAAAAAGTAGGTTAAAATAGATAAAGTTATAGGGCGAAACTTTTTGCAATTATATTTACATTTGACACGTTTGAAAGATTATATCTTAGTAACACATTTCTTAGGTATGCAATACATCACTTTATGTTGGAACGTGTAGACTAATAGTATTTCTAGAATAAGATAAGTGTACCTTGTATGGATGGTGGTAGACTTTGCAATTCTCTTATCCATATTGACAAACATGAATTAACAGAGTTTTTCCAATATTTTCAGAAGTATTTTCTTCAATTCATTGGAGTTGTTTGTTGCAGAGTGACTTTTTCAAACAACACTGCTGTAGCTGCGACTGATTTCTCTATAGTTTGAATAAACAGAGTTGATTTTGTTACTTTCAGCACGTGGACAAAGTTTAGCAGATTTATAAAGCAAGTCATAGTGATTGAAGAATATTTTAATTTCTTTAACAAATATGGCAACTCCTTTTCTTGACAGGTGTATTCCATCTCTTGCAATAAGTTTTTTGTTGATTTGATTATTTGAACCGCTTGCTAGGAACTTATCAAATACACTAATGATTGAAATTTTTCGATTTCCTATGGCAATGTCATGTAAAATTGAGTTAAAATAGAAGATGTGTCTGCTTTAAGATAACATTTCTTTGTTGGTGCTAGGGGTAATTTCTGTAAGTATGATTTTCTTTGGTGTGAACTTAATCTCAATCTCATTCAATAGATCAAGTACATTATTGGTAAATTCTTCTGTCGCTGATTGCTTATCTTTTTTGCAATCTATTGCATCAATATTTCCAGTATTTATTATGACATTATCTATGTCCTACATTTGATACGACTTTACAATCTATTTTAGATCAGTCGTTTTCTTTCTGTGATATGAGTGGAAACGGCATTTTTGATGTGTGATTAGCCTCTCTGTTTTTACATGTTTCAGGATGGAATTCCCAATGCAGAAAGAAGTAGTATTTCTAGGGATTTCTTTAACTTCATTTTTCTCGCTTTCATGAATCGGATTGTCAGTTTCTATAATCGTGTCATCAGTGTTTTTCGTCAACAGGGATTGCGCAATTTGAATTTGAATAATTCCCGCCAATAGGCTCTAAACTTTTTGATGGCAAGGTAATATTTTGGATCTCTAAGCATTAGCACAAATAAATCACCAACGTCTGTATCATAGCAAAAGCCTTTATCAGCTTTTATCTTATCAAAAAGTCATTATAATATGCAACATTTAAAAAATGATGTATACTATACAATAATTAATACCTTTGTACATTTTAGAGGTAAATATATCTCTGGTGAGATTTTATCTAGCAACATGACATTATTTACTTTACCAAAAGAAGCATGGCCTCCAAAAACAATAAGATTTGCAGTAGTCTGTGAAAAATCAAAAGATGTTTATGTCCAAATTAGTAAATTTGATGAATTGTCTGTACACAATTTAGTAATAGAAGAAACATTTGCTAAATAATATATATTTTGACACCACTGATTTGTTTTGGAAGGACATTGAATTAAATAGTAGTACTGACAACAGTGATATTATTAAAGTAATGGAATTTGATACTGAATTTAAAACACTTATATTTCTGATTTGCAACATTGTCAATATAAGGTAATTGTTACACAAGTTTTCTTTAGAGGAATATGCCAAAGGAATAAGCACAACTTGCAAAATCGCGCAAATGAATCACCAACGACCGTATCATAGCAAATGCCTTTATCAGATTTTATCTTATTATAATTTTAATATGCTACATTTAAAAAATGATGTATACTATACAATAATTAATACCTTTGTACATTTTAGAGGTAAATATATCTCTGGTGAGATTTTATCTAGCAACATGACATTATTTACTTTACCAAAAGAAGCATGGCCTCCAAAAACAATAAGATTTGCAGTAGTCTGTGAAAAATCAAAAGATGTTTATGTCCAAATTAGTAAATTTGATGAATTGTCTGTACACAATTTAGTAATAGAAGAAACATTTGTTTTCCTAAATAATATATATTTTGACACCACTGATTTGTTTTGGAAGGACATTGAATTAAATAGTAGTACTGACAACAGTGATATTATTAAAGTAATGGAATTTGATACTGAATTTAAAACACTTATATTTCTGATTTGCAACATTGTCAATATAAGGTAATTGTTACACAAGTTTTCTTTAGAGGAATATGCCAAAGGAATAAGCACAACTTGCAAAATCGCGCAAATATAATTAAAATTAATCAGGAACTTGCATATAGTTTAGAATATATAAATTATTATTTGGACTAGCTACATCGAATGGTGTAATTCGGTGTTATATTTCACATGAGAATGGTCCGTTTTGGCTGTATGCAAATGACACAGGGCCTATAAAATGATTAGTTTGTAAAATTTGACATATTTCCTTCCAAAGGCAGATTATTGAAATTAATTTTTTCTAATCTCTTATATAGAAAATGAGTAAAAGTGTTCAAATTGTAAGTGAACCAATAATATTGAAAACAGTAAATAACACTTAGACAGGAGAAAATGAAAGACTTAAGGAGTCCAATTTTTGGGTCGTTCTAATGAAACAAGGAAACATGAATTAACCAGTTCAAAAGAAGTTATTAAATACGTATTACATAACTTTAAATTACAAAAATTTAATTATGCTAAGTTAAATCCTGTGATTCTCAAGTCTTGTTTAGTTACCAACATCTTTATATGGTTAATTTTGAGAAGAACATTTCTATAGGTGATATATTAGATAAATTCAATCAGGAAATTCGTTTGATTGGTCCAGGAGAAGGATGTTTAACAAACCTATTTGAATATTTACTTGGAACTATTCAATGTTGTCATACACATTCAATCCTCCACGACAGTTATGTTCAATTTTACAATGAATATGGATTGGGTAGGGGCTATTCTTATGATAATAAAAATACTTGTAATTTCTTAAATAAAAACCCTTTTTTAGGACATCTGACAGGTTTTATGTTTTGTTTAAGAAATAGAGTGCACAAAAGTAGAAGCACAGAATTTCATGGAAAAATTTTGAGCAACAAATGGCTTTGAAAACATTTTGGGATGTCCGAAAAGGTAGTTTTTCTAAAAAATGCAAAAAAATTGCTCAAAAACATAATGGTGCATAGTTAGCTTAAAATGGGGTATAATTGAATAATTAGTTATATGGGTATTGCTGCAGTTTTTTGATCCATGGCTATAAAATCCTGAATTTCTAAAAACGACTTTTTTCATATCAAAATAAATAGAATTGTGTAAAAATTTATTAAAAAATGATCACTTTTAGGAAACTGCATATATACAACTGGGAGTTTTTTACTACTATAAACATCAATAAATACACAAAGATAAAAATAAGTATACATATAATAAAAAAGTAAAGCCCAATTTAAGTAAATTTAATATATCTGAAAGGTTAGTTGAATCAGTGGTTGGGGAAATCAAAACTAAATACAATACGACTGTGCATTGGGAAATCAAAACTTAAATTAACTTCTGACACTTACAATGCTGATAAATATTTACTACAAACAAAAAGTGCTAGGCAGACGATTGATTAGTGAATAACAATTCAAATTAGTGAAAGCACACACTAATGGATGACTTGACAGCTAGCAACCAATCAAAATTAACATTCATCACATGGATTAAAACTAGGGTGGGAAACGGGTCAATTTTTTTACCTGTGACTCGGCCCTGCTCCCCAACTGACCCATGATCCGACCAGGCCCACTTGCTATTGACCCAAGACCCGACCCGGTCCATCAAACAGTGACCCGAGACACAACTCGTCTAAACATACCCGTCACCCAACCCCATCTATGAAGAATAACTATCATAATGAATAGAAAAATGTTATTTAACAAATAAATAAATGCATTACAAAAATAAATAAAATCCATTAATCTTTAGGAACAATAAGGATGCTAATTCACACTGTGTGCACACTAAGTTCAAAGCCTATTCCTTACTGCAAAGAGCACAAAGAGAAATTAAAATATTATTGTGATGATCCCAAATGTAAGAAATTGCTCTGTGTAAGTTGTGCTCTAGTATTTCATGATGGTCATGATAAACGAACAGTTCAACAGCATGCAAAAATACTGACAGACGACATTGCAAAAAATGTTGAAAAAGTATAGTGGCAGACTGAAAAATTGAAAACTTACATTGACGACTACAGAAAAAATGAATTAGAAATTACAGAGAAATTTAGGGAAATTGATATATTTGCCCTCAAAAGGCTCGACATTATTATTAAGCAGGCCAATGAAGCTTTTGAGAAACAGGCGAAGGCTATAAATAAAGAGCAACCTGTACTTCTTGGAAAACTTAGGGAAAATTTAGTCAATTTGGAGAAAGTTGAAAAGAATCTGTCTCATTTTATGGAACATACAGTGAGAAATCTTGAAAAAAGTCACTTTTTGACGTAAATGAAATTCATATTGAAATGAACAATTTCTTGGAAAGTGAAATTAATTTACAAATTGTGGAAATTGAATAGTTTGAACTAATTTCAAAAACATTTGATGAATTTGAAATAATAGAACAAGTACATTCCTACATTGGAGAACTTAATGCAGAAATTGATGAGAAAACCAAACGATTTTTGATAAAGGAAAAGAATGCATTTTATTATGAAATCAGTATGAAACCTCAACTATTAGCAAGATATCAAATTGAAGGCACTTTACTTGATATTTTGTATGACAATAAACGTGATGAGATTTATTCAGTAATTTATGAAAACAGCAAATGGTTTATTACTAAAACCACAAGGAGTGGTAGCACTAGAAAACTTTGCATTGGATCCCACTCACATTGCAACTACGAATCGTTTCATACTAAAAGCATTTTAATTTTGGCCTATCACAACTGCTTAGCGCAGCAACCCAATGATAACTTACAAGTATTTATCATTTTTTGTTGATAAAACTCCTCCTAAACTAATAGAAGTAGATGATGAGTTAACACAATCAAAACCATTTCCCATTTCATTTTGTGATGTTGACAACATATATAAAATGTGTTCAAAGTCCTTGTAGGAATTTTGTTATATTTGCATCTTTGGAATTGTCTATGNAAAACCATTTCCCATTTCATTTTGTGATGTTGACAACATATCTAAAATGTGTTCAAAGTCCTTGTAGGAATTTTGTTATATTTGCATCTTTGGAATTGTCTATGGTTTATAAATATTGAATAAAATCACAATCATTTGAAAAAGCAGAATTTCCACGACAATATGATAACATTTACTTAATTAGTCTAAATCAAAATTTAGATCATATTGCATGCACAAATCACATTGGACTTCATTTGTTTTCATTTAAAGCTCAGGCAGTTTTACAGTCGTTTGGAGAGTCAGAGAACATTAAATACTGGAGTGTTGCATTTCTAACTCAAAATGTTTTGATTTCAGGATGTAATGATGAATCTCTAATGATATTTGACGTAAGCAACGGAAAACAACTGAGAAAGATTAAAGAGATAAAAGATGAAAACAACAAATAATATGAAATAAAAGAAATCACACGTCTTATCTCTGCAAACAATGACTCATTGTTTGATTTTTAAACAAGAAAATGAAAATTTCAAACTTAAGCTTTACCAAATTCATGGAAAATTGAAAATTAGTATTCTAAATAAATATTTTTTGCATATTTCTGAAAAACTAATATTTTTGTGTTTTGTACAATGAAGTTTTCTAAGCTAAATCTAAAATTTTCCAAATATTTGCTGAGATGAATGCCATGACACAGACATTTTGTGTTGGATTTCATTATTTATGAGAATTTAGTAATAAAGTTTAGACCAGTTGAAGAGAAACTTACGATTTAATGATTTTGAGCGGACAAAATTCTTTCTGCAACCAATACATTAATCACTAGGAAAAAAACCAAGAGGTATAAATTGTCCAGTATGTTGAAAGCTAATTCAACACCAGGTAAAAATATTAATGACTATGAAAAAAACCAAAAACAATAAATTGTCAATTGTGTTGAAAGCTCATTCAACATCATTCAGAAATATTGATAGATAATATTGCAAAGAATGTGGAGGTTATAAAGTCATAGACTAAAACTTTGATATCTTGTTTTGAATCCTCTAAAAATAATGAATGAGGATGAAGGAGAAATTTAAGGAAATTAATGCTGATAAATATTTACTATGAACGAAATGTGCCAGGCAGACGATTGATTAGTGAATGACAATTCAAACTGAAATATTTTTTTTCAAATCAGGTTGGGTTGGATGACCCTTTACCACCCTAATTAAAAAATAACAAAATAGCATGGAATACCTCTCAAAGTGACCACTAAGGTTACAAACAAGTTTCAATCTCCGGGATCATGTTATTATATATATATATATATATATATATATATATACGGGGGACGATCTAGAAATTTCTTATGGGGATACTGAAGCTATTAAACTCGTTTTTTCCATAAAATCATTTTTTTATATACAGTTGATAAGACCCAGTTTATTATAATTGCAGTCACAAATTCCTCGAAACAGCCAAAATATAACTACTAAAGTTTTTAGAATATTAGAGTTTTTGTGTGATCAGATTTGCAAGTAGCCTGGGCTGGATTTCTGCAGTTTTATATTTCTATATCAGGAGCAAATACTTGAGTACACGAATTTGAATGACATTCATTTAATTAATTCCAAACTGAAATATTTTTTTTCAAATCAGGTTAATGATAACAACCATATAGGACGCGCGACCACCCCGCCACTCGACCTAACCCGTCTATGTTTTGACATAAACCTCAGGTCATGTTGTGTTGACCCTTTCCCACCTTGATTAAAACATAACAAAATAGCAACGAAAAGAAACCTCTCAAAATCACCATTAAAGCAACAAACAAGTTTTAAATCTCTGGGATTATGCTACAATATATATATATATATATATATATATATA
>CABFPE010000127.1:109043-125537 GCA_900660155.1 Hofstenia miamia | reverse complement strand
ATATATATTGTCTATATATGTATATATTTATATATATATATATATATATATATATATAACATACATAACAAAGTATTTGCCGGTATATTTTAATATTAGTAGTTAAAAAGGCTGAGACCCCGTGCCAATGTGACACCCTGACGTTCTTGTAGTACCTATGGCTATTTGCCATGTGGGAATTAAAAATTTTACACTGGACGCCATCTAGTGACAAAACATTTTTGACAGAGTTAAATTGAGCAACTTATTTTTTTGACGAAATTTCGATTTCTGTTTTCTAGGATTTGGGCAAAATTATATAATTGATAACAAGATGTTTTTAATAAAATTAAATTGAGCAGAATAAATTTCAGACAAAATTTTTACTTTTGAATTCTAGGATTTATTTAATGATAAGTTCTATGTTTATTGTATTTTTTATTCATGCAACACTATGATTTAAGGAAAATAATTCATTGATGAATTCTCTGTTCTTTTATTGTTTAGGCTGTCAAATATATTTACTGAATTTCCTTTATTTTCACTAATATTTTTATGTTAAAGTTGTGTGTAAAATATACATTTTGTTTTTCAAATTCAAAGTAGAAAAATATTTGTCAAACTTAAGAACAAGTATTTGAAATATTGTCATGGTAAACTAATTAAAATTTAATGAATTAAACTTGATTCACAGATAAAAAGATATTTATATATTTATATGATAAGATTTATACAATATATTCATATATATGCTGTTTATATGGTGTTATTATATTTGCTATACATACTTGCAGACTACACATCTGGTTAAATAAAAAAAATGCAGTAATAAAATGATAATTTTTTAAATAAGTTCTTTCTTTCTTGTTCATATAACGAATTTCATCTACAATTTTAAAGAACATTGATTATATTCGTAATAACTTCATTGTTTGATGGCAATGAGCCAGGAAAAATACGCAATGTATATTTTTGTGAATTTCACAGCATAGCGTCTAAATTAATGATAAATAAGCAAGTCCTTATTAAAACAAAATGACATTCACAAAAAAAAATTAACAACCAAAACAATGTTTTTATTTAAAATGAAATATATACACAGTTACAATTTAAGCAAATACTTTTAAAGATAAACAATAAAAAATGTTATTTAGAATCAAATATATAAACTGATTACACTTTAAGCAAATGCTGTAAAATTTTCAAAAAACGTTTTTATTTATGATAAAATATATAAATGATTACAATTTAACTAAATTATGTAAGAAATCTACAACAAAATTGTTTTTATTTATGATAAAGTATATAAATGATTACAAATTAAACTAATGATATTAAAAATGTACATAGGGAAAGTTTTATTTATTATAAAGTATATAAATGATTAAAATTTAAATAATCATGTAAAAAACCTACGATAAAAAGTGTTTTTATTTTAGATAAGGTATATAAATACTTATAATTTAGCAAATTATGTAAAAACACCTACTACAAAAATGTTTTTATTTACGATAAAATATATAAATAATTTCAATTTAAATTAATGATGTTTAAAATTTACATAAAAAACATTTTTATATACAATGAAATATATAATGGTTAAAATTTAAACTAATATTTAAAAAATTTACATAAAAAAGGTTTTTACTTACTATGAAATGTATAAACTGTTTACAATTTAAGCAAATGCTGTAAGGATTTACAAAAAAAACGTTTTTACTTATGATTACAATTTCGACCAATGGTGTCAAAATTTTATATAGGAAGCTTTTTAATTTAGAATGAAATTTATAAATGGTTAAATTTAAACAAATATTGTTAAAAATTTACAACCAAAATGTCTTCTATTTACCATGAAGTATATACATTATTACAATTTAATAAAATGATGTCAAAAGTTTACAACAAAAAACGTTTTATATACGATAAAGTATATAAATGATTACAATTCAAGCTATTGATGTTAATAATTTACAACATAAACGTTTTCAGTTGTGATTAATCATATAAACGATTGCAATTTAAACAAATTATATAAATTTAAGACAAAACCTTTTATTTACGATAAAAATATATACAATTACAAATAAACAAATGATATAAGAATTCACAACGCGTCCTTTAAAAATTTAAAATATAAAACGTCTTTATTCACGATGAAATTAAGCAAATGCTGTAAAAATTTGTTTCTCAAAAAATAAAATTTATTAAGTTATTTTAAAAGTATATTTATATAATTATGAATAATATCACAAAAAAGTTAATCAAACATGTGAAAAGTTAGATTATCTATAAAAAAAATCTCACCACCAAGTTTGAAATCTTTCAGCATAGTTCTTTCTTTCAGCAATGTGAAATTCTATTTTGCTGACTGTATATGCATATGTGTACAAACTTGCACTATTTCACAAATAATGTAAATATTACATAATTTTTATCTATATCCAATCATAAACATTGTTATCGACTAAATTAATCAACAGTCTATCCCAATCAATATAAACATGAAATCTAATTCTTTTCTAAATTATCACTATAAAATGAATATTTTCAAAAGACATGAAACTATTTTTGAAAAAAAATCTCAATTATTATTACAAGATGTTTTTCGGAATTTATACACTTATGTAAATGATGGATGCTACAAAACTAAAATGTTATTGAAGTAAAATGATTTATTAATCAACACCTCTTCTGTAAAATATAAAAATGAAATAAATGCTTCAAGGCGGCTTTCTCATTGAATTCAAGTATAAGAAATTTATTTCGCAAAATCCAATCTGAAAACCGGATTTAATCCATTTTTCCATATAAATATTTTAAAATCGTATAGAGATTGAGAATTTTTGAAATGAAATATATACTTGATAGAGTTTCTGGCATTTCATTAGAGAGAATTCCAATATATTTGGATTTCTAAACATTTCTCCACTATTATGAGAGAATAAAATATATATTTTTATTACTTGATTTACCTCCAAAGTTTGATGTTTTGCAACGGGTTTTAATGCATCGGACACTTTTCCTTTGTTATGGTTTCATTAGTACAAGATTTAAGACATTTGACAATTTTTCGTTTTGCATAGTGTTTTGAATTTGTATACCCTCCCGCTTTACGATTCTAAATGTATAGATCTAGAAATAATATTTCAGAAAGCACTAATAATCAAAATATGTCAAAGAAAAAATCGACTTTAAATTTTGTTATGTTCTTAAATTTTATTATTTTTGGAATTATTTTCACTATGATGCTTTCGGATTGATCTGTGATTAGAAGTAATCTCTGTTTATAAAATTGATTTTCAACATGTCTAATACAAATTTTGTTAAAGCAATTTCAGCAAAAAAAAATTTTCTGACAGAATACAAAGTAATCTGTCACCAAAAAAAGCGTACACATACATAATTCATGAATAATTAAGAGGTGTGGTTAAAAGATGCAAATGTTCACACATTATATAGCCAAACTATAAATAATTTTAGAGTGCAAGTTTGTAGTTTTAGGTCATTGAAAGGACTAGTACATTGAAATAGTCATATATTTATTGTTAAAGAAATTATACACAGCAGTACTAGAATGTTTGCTGAATAATAGCAGTGGTATTAAATTTCGTTAATTTATATAATTACCTAAAAATTGTTTTATATATTACGTCCTTCTCCAAAAATTGGAGCTAAGACCAATGTTGGCTCTTACAGACCAATCAGAATTTTTCCTCGCGTCTCAATTATCTTTGAAAAAATAATTTTCAAGCATCTTTATCCCCATATCTCTCCTAAAATTACGATTAGTAAGCACGGTTTGTTACAAAGCAGATCTACTACGTCACAGCTACTGTTATATCTTGGTAGTATTTACAAAAACCTTGATAATAATGTAGAAGCTATAAGTCTAAACATGGATTTAGAAAAGGCGTTTGACAAAGTGGACCATAAAATATTGCTACATAAACTTAACGCTTCAATATTAGTGACGACATCATGTCCCTCTTATCGCCATCTCTCCCATCGCAGCCAGTGTGTCAAAATTAAAGATGTGATTTCTCAACCTTGTGCTATTAAATCAGCGTTCTGGGTCCTTCATTCTTTGTGGTGTTCATCAATGACCTTCCTGAGTCCCTTCTCTGACCTTCCCCTTTCTTATATGCAGATTATTCTAAATTTTTGTACTTATCAAAAAATAATTTAATTTTGCACCAAATCTATATTATTAATTAGGCCTCAGAACAACAATATGAAGTTTAATCATAGCAAAACTGAAGTAATTAAGTTCTTTCAAACTAGATACTATGCTCCTAATTTTGAAATTAGTTTATCATTTGGCTCTTTACCAGTAACTGTGTGAAAGATTTAGGGTTATTTATCAGCTAATATCTTTCATGGAATCTACATGGAAATAAGATCATCGAAGTTGGCTATTTACTACAAAGAGTAATGCCCTTTTTACTCTCACTATCTTGCAAATATCAACATTATTATTCGCATGTTATCTCAACCTTACTATACACTTCACAAGTCTGGTTTCCGCCAAGCACAATTCTTAAAAAAAGACTCCACCTACGTCAGATTTGTTGGATAGCAGGTCTTTATCAACAACCTTACATTGATTTATTGGAAACTATTTCTCAGCATAGAGAACCCACGGATAGTGCGGAAATAATTGAATAACAATAAAATAATGTTTATCACAATGATAAATACACAAATTATAAAATTGCTGATGAACAACATACATATAAAAAATAAATAAATGTGTGAAAAATTACAATAATTGAGCCAACTTGATTGGAACCAATATTTCTCAGTTACAGACTTCACCACAAACTGATTGTGATACCATTTCACTATGGCTCACCAACTACTAACAATAGAAAAAGTATATGGGTTAATATATTCTATGGCTATTTGACAAGTAACAGTTTAATTTGAACCTTGGGGGGGGTCGCCATGTTTTTCGAACTTTTTGAGGTACCCCATTCGGATTAGAATTTCAAATTTAGTGTCCTATCAAAACAATGTGTTTAAAAAAATAGAAACAATTCAAATTCAAACACAAAATTAATTTAGGTTATACTTATACTTATAATTTTTAATGTATTTCTAAGTAATTTAGTTTTCATAAATACATATATTGTTTAAATTTAAGGACAAATCTAAGAGAAAGTTTAATTCACTGACACTAGATGGCGCTTTAATTGCCCTTAAGTGACATAAGAAAGACACGATTGCAATGAAAAGGACAAATGATGGCTAAAGGACGTCCAAAAGTCAACTTGGTGTTACTAGGGAATGAACATTTTGTACTACGAACTAGTTAAAAATCCACAAATGCATTGCTGACATTACATTTTTAGTAAATACAAGGCGCTGCAAACAATTAATCTCTTAACATTTATAATTATTTTAAATTGTAAATTTTAGTTTGTCTCACACATTCAAGTGAATAAATTGAAGGGCTAAAAATTTGACATCATCCTACGTTATCTCTTAACATCGCTCAGCATTTCAATTCCATTTTTAACTGTAATTTGCATATTTTTTATTGTAGCGGTAGATATATTCAATATTTCTAAAATGTCATTAGTTGAGCAGGTAGATAGAAATCTTGCATCAAGATGGATACAAATTGTTGTTCTAGCTGTTATTCTAGTGGAGTCCCTGAGTCAAAATATTTCTATGCCAGTTTTTCGAATGTTTGGCTTAATTCTGTTGTTGGAAATTTTAAATCTAAAATGACATTTATTGGGTAGATAGACACACATTTTAGCTTTAAAATCAATAAAAAATTTTTGCACTGGCTATTATTTTATTGGAGTCCTTGAGCCAAAACACCCCTAGAAGACGTTTAGAAGACGCCTAGAATATGTTTAGAAATGGCTTTGAAGACATTTACATATTTAAAAATTACTGCCAAAATATTTCAAAAATATTAATACTGCAATAAGCAGACAAAATTGCAATAGACAGCATAGAAAATGCTGCACACAAAAAAATCATCAGCAACAAACATTCAATAGTAAAATTCATAATTTTTTAAACTTGAAATACTTGTACTTTAAATAAAATTTCCTGGTTTATATTTTTCAACAGTGTGTAATAATATATTTAAATTGAATATTTGTATTCTAAATAAAGCTAAAAACAAATGTTCAAAGCATCATTAAAAAATATAATGTCAATAAAATTTGTTCTTGTCAACAAGTAATATTGACTTAGTGCTAAAGTTTTGCTCCATTATTCTTTTAATAACTTGAATATTCACATATTAAATATCTAAAGCACCGATTACACAGGTTCAAATTGGGAAATTTGTCAAATGAATCCAATACGGCATGGTAGTGCTTACACCCATTCCCCATATTCATTTCATTCGACATTTGCAATGTCAAAAATTTAGTTTACATTATTCCTCAGGTTGGTTGAATTTGACGTATTCAACATGGAAAGTGCCTGTTTACATGATTTCATTTTGCTGATATTTATCAAACGATATAAAAAAAATTTGGCTAACGTCAGTCATTTATTTAATATAATTAACACAGACCAGGTGTTCACTGTAATTATTGCTAGTATTTAGGAGACTTGGCCAAATAATATAAAGAAAGCCTCAGATATTGTGGGTAAAGATATAGCGTTTACAAAGTTACATTAGTCTTCCATATAAATGTTGTGTTTTTGCAGCCTTAGTGATGTACCCTATATAATATTTAGTGCTATTTTCCAGTCTCATCAAGATTATAAATTCTGTGAGGTGCAAAACGTGAGTGACTCATGACTGCTTGGAGATTGTCAAATAACTTGTTCACATTCAATGGAATAAATTTGGTCATTCTAGCAATCGATGTTGGCTTTGGTTGCTGTAAATTCTAGATCACAATATCTTTCATCAATGATGAGAACCATTCCACTCCAGCTGATTCCAAGAACTTGACATGTAAATGTCGTTGGTCTTACAAAATTTATATGCTAGTTCTCTGATATCTTTAGGTGCTAAACCATAACATATTTGGGCAGCTTTTTTATATTGCCAACCAGCAATTTTTTTCGCGGTTTTGTATAGCTGATTGGGACATCCAAACATTCCTTTTCAGTGCTATACTTGTTTACATAACTGCCCAGTGTTTTATAGTTTAGATCATGGTTCTTTGTTGCTTGCCTTGCGATTTAACCTAGGATGACAGCCTGGATAGCTTGAGTCATTTGGGCATTGTTGTATGAGCCCATTCCAGTTTTTCATGAGTATTCGCACAGGATGAATTCTAAATACCAAAATAACTTAGTCGTTTTTATCAAATATACATTCCTAATATTTATGTACCATAGTTGCTCCATATGTATATTCTTGAAATAGTTGTTAAATGTCATTAATTATAAAGTTATTCATACAACATCTCATGGAGTAAGTTGTCACAGACTGAGACAAATTACCCCATTGTGCCTGTTATTATAAACTACATCCCAGGTAAAAAAATATGTATGGATCAGTAAAGAAATTTAGGCAACACTTAAAGCAAATGGCATTACTTATGTATAATGTGAAACCATGTTACACAAGCATTCTATATTTACAAACTTACTTGATCTCGAAAATCTTGTTTTTAAGCACAAGTTCAAATTTTTTGTGAAACACATGGTTGATGCAAATGCAACTTTGACCTAAATAAATGCTGCCTTCAACTTCAAAAATAAAATCTATGTTTAGTTTGGGGAATTTTTTTGCTATTTGCTTGCAACAGTGAGCGAGATAACCCTAGTAAATAAATTTGGAAAATTTGGCAAAAAATTGCAAAATTATTGCCAAATATTTGGAAAGGATTTGCAAATGGATTTTCCAAATAATTTGCAAACTTTCCAAGAATTTGCCAAATATTTGGCAAACTTTCCAAATTTTAGGCGAAGTGAATTTTTTAGGGTTTGTCAAATATATTAAACAATTACACTCATACATTTATGGAAATCATTAAATTTTCATCAGCTTTAGTTATTAATAACAGCAGTTGATTAAACTGCTTCACAGTATGCATTTGAATGTATACAGAGACATAGAGATCCAAGGCCAAATAGTCATGGTCTTAATTATAGCAATCAACTGCCAACCAATTGCATTAATGCATTGGCATATCAGTCAACATCATAATTTTAAACTAATGCTACATTGACAGGGATGGAAACAACATTGCTGTGCACGGCGCCATGCACAGCAAACTGCCATTAATGTAACAGCTAATCAGAGTCCGTTAATGGTAGAACTTAATTTCAGTGTGATTCATTTATGTGATGACGTGTGATTTACTGATGCATGATTTGCACGCATTTTATTTCAGTTGCTTCTTTCATGTCTTCGTATGAAAAACACTTTGCGATTGCTGGTGAAAACAAATGCTCATGCAAATTGTGTTCAACAAAGATTACGTATGAGTCAGCAAAAAAACATTCTTCTAAATTTCCGAAACCATTTAAAGGCAAAGCATCCTGAAATTTTTGAAGAAAAAGTTCCTAAGAAAATTGCAAAGATATCGGATTACCTTGTATCAGCAAGCAAGAGTAGATTACCAAATTTATCAGCTTTGGACCCACAAGCAATTGCCGCATGCTGTTCATCACATGTTCTTCAACATGATATTGTTGAAGATGAATTCTTTCAATGGACATATAGATGTGCAGTTAAATCTCATCATAAAATCTCAGAAAGAATTAAATCCTTTGCCAATGAATGGAGACAAATTTATCACAGATGAAATGAAAGGACAGTTTGTTACGCTATTGGTGGAATGTTGGACTGACAGTGTTTCCAAACAACATCATGTTTGCATCCTTATGTGGAATGGCAAGAAGATATTTTACCTATCGTGTTGTTATGTCATCAAAACTTGAAGTGGATTTTCGGAATTTGTTACATCAGTCCATTTCCACTTTGGTAGGCAGCAGAATCGTAGCAATAGTTGCGGATAATGCAAGAAATATCCAAGGAGGTCTACAGTTGATTCATGAAGAGAACCCCAAAATACTGAATGTGAGGTGTAGTGCTCATCTTTTGAATTTAATTGTTAAAGATGTTTTTGTGCAAGTGGACATTGCAAAGGAATCACTGACAATATTAGATGGAATGCTATGCAACAAGCTCCTACTTAGATATTCACCGACAAGATGGACAGCTAGATATGACAGTTTATGCCTTGCTTTGACCAAAAATGTGTGCACTGAATTAGAAGTGGTTGAGTTTGAGCAAACAAAACAGATCCTTAATGAAGTTTGTAAACATCTAATGATTGTTCAAAAGGACAACGCCAATGTGTTTTACGTTATCACAGCATTTCATTCAATACATAATGCATGGCTCAATAATCCTGCGTTGCCCACAGAAAGAAAAGCTATTTTGGATGAAAAAGTTTTCCAAAAACGATGGAAGCAATTTAAAACCAGCTGTGTGGTAATAGTGGCGAGCTGCATATCTTCATATATACAACACACAAATGGGGATATTTTGGGTCACTTGTTGGATGAGCCAATTGACTTTGAAAAACGGGTTTTTGAGTCTTGGGCAAAAGCAGTGTTGCCCAATAATCGACACGCCAAATTCGTTGAAAAAAAGAGTTGTTACAGGACATAATCTGTCTAAACGATGCAGTTGTTTTGGACAGATATCCTCTTCATCACTTTCTATACAATACGGTAAAGAAAATAGCCATTTCTGAAGCTGCCCTTGAAAGTGCATTTTCTCACCACAAATTGATCCACAACAGAATTCGAGCAAACTTATCTGCAGAGTCTATGGACAATGAACTCTTTATAAGGTACAATTTTGATAGAATTTTAGATGTTGCAGCACGAGATCTCACTGAAGCAGATATTACAAAAGAAATTTTTGAAATAGACACTTTGGAGGACTCAGATTAGTGTAGTTTTTGTTACAATTCATTTGTTGCATTTTGTATAAATAAAAATTGTCCATAACTAATGTTTTTATAAATAGCTGTTAACAGCCATATTCTGCCATTAACAGTTCACGGCCAAAAGAGCCATTAATGGCATTTTGAACATCCCTAAACATTGACTATGTTGCAAATAAGCTTGTTTATATTCCATAACAATTTGCTCAAAATTTTGGCAATTATGAATAATAATTTAAATATCTATAAGTATGGTAAATCTAAAAATTACTTCTGGTATGAACATAAAAAGGTAAATGAACACAGGTGATAATACTATACCTTTTCACATTCAAGTTTGGACTAGTCACATTCAAGTTTGGACTAGTCACATTCAAGATTGGACTAATTAAATAAAAACAAAAAAAATCAAAACAAATCATTTATTTAAAACTCCATATCCTGCATTTCCAAAACTGCTGGTATTAATCTCTGAATAGATGTTATGAATCCATTCATTTCATAGGGTTCAATGCCTCTAATTCCTTCCCTGATTATTTCCTCTAGGCATCTTGCTCTTAACTCACAAGTGCATACACCATTACTATCTTTACTTAAAATCATTGGAAGTCTTTCAGCCAAGATACTCTTAATAATTGACTTCAAAACTGACCATACATGCTCAATTGGATTGAGCATGGGAGAGTATGGCCCTAACCTTAAAAGGATGTGTCCCGAGAAATTTTGATCGTCAAACAGAGACTTAATGGCTAAATGATATGGGGCATTATCAATGACCGCCACAACATCCCCCAGTAGATCTTTGGCTTTTCTAAGGCATTCAATAAACCACTCACGTGCCTTTTCAGCAGTAAAAGAACAGAGTGGTGGATCCAACCACCATTGTAGATGCAGATCAAATGTATGTTTGACCCCTTGCTGCCTGCTGCAATGGTATTGCACCTTTCTCCTCTATGTGCCCTGCCAAAATTTCTACTAATATGTAGATTAAAATTTGTTTCGTCCATATAGACAATGGGCTTGTTTTGGGCCTGGTAGTTAAGCAACTCCCTAACATAAGCAGTTCTTTTCTCCTTGTTAATTGAAGAATTTGCTCGCTCTGGCTCATTTTGCGCCTGTTTAAATGTGTACGTGAGACCGGCCAGGGGGCGTCTAATGGTTGCCTTTGAAAGACTTAATTGAAACTTTTCAAAGACCATTTCAACTAACCTTGCCAGGGTTAGTTCTTGATTTGCCTCAATAGAGTTTACAAAAAACTCTAGGTGTTCATCTTTTACTTTTACATAACGATGGCCACCATGATTTTGGCTACTACCGGCGTTGGAATCCACCTAATCCACAAATAAGCAGTTGACTTACCGATATTTAAATCAGAAGCCAACTGCTGCCAATCTCCATTTGAATTGTAGACTGCTCTAATACATTCCTCTCCACTCAGGTTTTTACGATTGGACATTAGAAATCAAATAATTGTTCTAAACTTGAATATGACTAGNCTCTAATTCCTTCCCTGATTATTTCCTCTAGGCATCTTGCTCTTAACTCACAAGTGCATACACCATTACTATCTTTACTTAAAATCATTGGAAGTCTTTCAGCCAAGATACTCTTAATAATTGACTTNCGATATTTAAATCAGAAGCCAACTGCTGCCAATCTCCATTTGAATTGTAGACTGCTCTAATACATTCCTCTCCACTCAGGTTTTTACGATTGGACATTAGAAATCAAATAATTGTTCTAAACTTGAATATGACTAGTCCAATCTTGAATGTGACTAGTCCATACTTGAATGTGACTAGTGCAAACTTGAATGTGACTAGTCCAAACTTGAATGTGAAAAGGTATAGTCCATAACTAGTACTAATTGCGTACTTAAATGTTGCATAAATTATTCTTAGATATATAAATATTTTAATTGTTTATAATAGTATTCAATAGAAAGTTGAAATTTTCGTTATATTGGTTTCAAAAATGTTTGAAATAGTTTATTATATACTATGCACACTTTTAGTTATTCAAATAAGCTGTAAATTAATGAATGTACAAATAGTACAAATTTGGAAAATTTGGCAATTATTTGGCAAATATTTGCCAAATATTTGGAATATTGCCATTTATAAAAATTATGCATTTTTATCCAAACATTAGCCAAATTTTCCAAATGTATTTACCAGGTAACTTACCTCTGTGATTTCTTGCCCCAGTCTCATATACATTGGAATTAAACCAGACTAACTGACTCCACAACAACACTACAGCTAGAAAAAACCATTTTTTTGAAATTTGTTCAAAACCTCAAATATATTGCATGTTGATCTTTCAAAATGGATGTTTTTCCTTTAATACATAGAAATTTTAAAATGATTCACACCATTCAGACTCTAAATCACACTGAAAATATTTCACAAGAAATATTGTGTTGGAGCAAAAAAAACATATTACCAAGATGTATTACTTAAGACAGATGATGATTTTTTGTGAAAGACTTGTATTTGCCTAATGGAATGATTCTGTTCAAAGAACTGATGTCATGATTAAAATGTGAAATTTTATGCAGGTGCATATGATTTGCTACCAGGACGTGTCTTAAAGTTCAGCAATTTACAGGTAAATTAATTTGTAGCTTTCAAACACTTTTGAATCAAAATGTTTCATAATTTACATTTTTGAAAAAAAAGCAGGCTTGCATATGTAAATGCGATTTTCTTCTATTTACACAACTATTTTAAAAAAAATTCCAATTTTTTCTAGAATTCAAAGAGCTATGTATAGTGACAATCGTCCTCCTTGATGAGAATTTTACTGGTTTCAGTCCAATTTAGTCTTATTGAATCAGGTTACACTGAGTCTCATTAAATTTTCTGGTGTGATATTCCCCACACCATAAAACCTATTTTGATAAAATTGGAAAAATTATTAGTAGCATTCTTAAATCCGTAGTTCCAGGTTCTTTTACTCGCAGTCCAATGTTACTCCCAGTCACATTGGGAGCTGTGTGGTTATGAGCATTTTGTGAACTTAATCTAACCGGGGTTTTTTTCTAGCAACTGTAACCTGCTTTTTGTAAGCCTAACTGCCTAAAATTTTTTAGAATTCTCAAAATAAAAAAATTCAACAATAAAAAATCTAAATAGTCATTGAAACGAAATTTATTGAAAACATCATTTGGAAAATGATCGAATAATAATAAATTCATTCGCAAGTGATTTGTCGGACAGAAGAGAATAATAACAGAAAATCTTAGCTTTTTTCGGATATAAATTTAGCCAGCTAACTTGTGAAATTTTTTACTGTAATTGCGCTTAAATCCGTAACCGCACAGCTCTTGGAGTTATCTATGGGACTGTGTGATCTCACTGCAGTCTGCTAGTGGTTCGAAAAGTTTACAATAACCTGATTTTGATCCTGACCTCAGCAAAGGCTCTTTCAATTACACATTTTTAGCAATTATTTCAGTTAATTTCAGTTCCATTCCTGTTCGAAATCGAATTAAGATTAAATATTTACATGTATGTATTGCGATGATATATTAAAAAACGGATGCAGTAAACTGCCATGCATCACTAACTTTTTGTAGAAAATTGGTATATTGCGGTTAGCATTTTTTCATTCAGTACCATACCAAAGGGACTGATACCGTGAATGACACCGAAGCAGACAGTACGGTACCACACACTCTAGAACTGGATGTTTTATTGATCTCTTGTACTTGTATTTTAAAAGAAAATATTCTAAATGCTTTTAAGATTGTTTATTACACATTTTCAAGTATAGCTGTTTCCATTGCAAATATTTTGACTGGGTTATTACGTTGTAGCAGAGTTGGAATCTGATTGGATCTCGGATCAGATCGGATCGGATCGGATACGGATCGGATCAGATCTATATTTTGCGAAAATTTTGGATCTGTTTCGGATCCAAAAATTTTTAAAAATTGTGTATATTGTACATTTTATACATTTAGCACATTTTTATATTGAATGCCACTTTAAATGTGTTAAAAATCTTATTCTAAGTGATTTTTAGCAATTGAATTACATTGTTCATACAACAGGTTCCGTGTTATTCTTTCTAATAACTTATAAAATTGGTGACGAATATTTTAAACTGAAAATGCGATTCATGCTAGCCAACGTATAAAAATATAATTGTAAAGCAACCAAAAACATCTGTTTATATAAACTTGCGAATTGAAAAGCAGAAGAAACAAAGAGAAGCAAACACCGCCAAAATTTAATGATACTAATATAATTATAAATATATAATATAATGCACTATAATAATACGATAATAAGATGCACTATAAGAAAGTTTCAATGCCAAGATCAACTTAGTCTTCAGAAGGTTTGTGATTATTGTAATTATTAATACAAAAATTATTATAGAGCCATATCCTTTGCATATCAATAATAGGGTATTAAATTATTTAATGCTGCTTTTTCATAAAATCAAATTTGTAATGAAAATTAGTGTCCAATTTCAATTAAAAGAAAAATTCAAAATTTATATTTAAATCTCAAATTTACTTTGAAAAATGAATTTTTCTATCGCGGATTATAATGCACTCTGCTACAATTTTTTAGTGTCTTGCAATTTACATTTTTGCGTGTGTACTTTAATATGCCATTGCTTCGGCTATTCTTGTTTTCATCGTCTTAGCTGCAATTTTGAAGTAAATTTTATCTTCCTGTTCTCAACTCATAGTAACATTGCAAAATGGTAATTTTGGATTTGGACATACTAAAATTAATTGGAACGTAATACCATAAAAAACTCAACAATTTAAAATCTTTAAATATATTGTGATTATAGTTGACTACAATTTTAAGGAATTTTTATTGTTACAAAGCTTACATATAAGGCAAGAAATGAATTTGTTGGAATTTTTGCAGAGCAATAATCAATTTCCACTCATAATCAAAGTCACACCAATTAGAAACGGATTTGCTTGTTGTGGGTGGACAAATACAGATAAAGAAGCAATCTATTTCAAACATAAATGGACATTGGCCTTAAATTGAGGCCCACGCCCAGCCGAAGTCCGTTTAGGCGAGTTTACATCCTCGCCATTTTAAGCCCATTTGATCGTTGACAAAAACACTTCTTGAATTTTTTGATTTGCTGAACAAATTGATTGTATTTGATTATAGTACTAGAAGAGCATTTGATACTATTGTATTTTCAAAATTTATCATTGATTATTCAACACATTCCTTTTAAGTTATATAGGATTCACTACATTTGAGTTGATTTGTATGCACTATTTGGCAAGCCGTCCCACTCTCCAATACATCAGCTAAGCCCGATCCTGGGCTCTTTGGTTTATCTGTAATGTACCCATTTTGATCTCACTACAGTGTTTAAGCACATAAAATTTTCTGTTGGCATTTGAAAAAAAATGTAAATATATTTTTATTTATTGTAAAAATATTTATTTATATTCGGATCCGTTTCGGATCGAAAAATAAAATTCTTTTAAAAATTCGGATCGGATCGGATCCTAAAATTTTGGATCCGATTCCATCTCTGCTTTGTAGTTAGCATTAGAATTTTTAGGTATGATAAAACAATCAAAATGATTTTGAAGTAAGTTTTGGCAGAGCTATCCATAGAAATGGAATTCCTTTGGGAAGCTAGTGTGAATAAAATTTCTCTTGAGAATTAAATAGGAAAAAATAATACAAATCCCATTGCACTAACGTGGGACAAAATTCCCATCACAACTAGCGTACGCGAGGGGGACATGGTGGAATTTTCGGAAAAAACATTAAAAATTTAAAATCTAAGTTCGCGAAATACATTTTCAGGTAGCTTTTCTCAATATTTTCAAAATTTTTTCGAGGGGATTCGCCTCACTTTTGGTCATGACTAATATGTCCTTGCGTACTCCCCTGGCTACAGTTTTAACGGAAATGGGCAAGATTTTCACACATCAATATCAATCTATGCTGTCTGAAGCAAATGTTACTAATTGCAGTGTACGTCACTTTGCAGCAAGCTCATCACCATATGAACAATGATTTAATACATTTGGTTTTTGTTCATTCAACACTTAAATTTTGTCTAACTAAAGAGTCTTTATTTTCTGAAAATTTTTATTTTGAGTAATTTGTTACGGTTATCAATAAAAACCAGACGGTTAGGCTAAAGTAATGAAATGCTTGTAACTAAACAGCTCTAATCAGAACGTGTAAAAAAACCGTGTTACAATGACCAGACATTTTGTAAAATTGAAACATCAAAAAATAACAAATACATTTGTAATGAATAAGATTTTTGTCATTGGAATGAGTTATTATTTTAAATTATAAATAAAGATTTATTAAATATGTATTTGTTCTGTAAATATTCGGGAATATATGTTCTAAATAAATGCAAGCACATTTTGATTTAAAAATCAGTTTTAAAAGTCAAATTTAAAGAACTATATAAAAAATTGGTTAGACAGACCCTATCAAACTTGGCTACCAGCCATGTAGAGAAATGCAAAATTTGGCAATGGTGTACTATAGAGTTCAGGTCAATTTGAGTTTGGAGGACGCAGTTGAATCCAGTTATTATATAATATTATACAATATCAATATTATTTGAAGTTTTGTAACACAGTATTATATATATATAT
>CABFPE010000127.1:32612-51801 GCA_900660155.1 Hofstenia miamia | reverse complement strand
GTTTATAAGCCCTCTAACGGTCAAGAAATGTAGTGCAAATTTAATGTTACTATGGTGATCTTGCAATTGATGCCAAAACTCGTGCTTAATTTATGCATATGACACTAATAATTTCCAAATGCGTTGTTGTTGTATTTCATGCATATGAAAACAATTTTATTTCCCTGTCGCAAAACAACTTTTTTCTTTAAGCATTTACGTTTGATAACAAAGCGTTAATAATGAAGTTAATTAACACTATGGTTGGCAGTTATAAAACATTAATAAATTTTGTTATGTATGAGCTTTATACCAATTGCTTAGGTTGTTCATTTCCCAATATTTGTGAAGAGTCTTATACTTTTCTGATTTCTAACATGAAAAGCGTGTTGCAGAGTACCATATCTTATTTTTTATATTTGAGAACTTAACCAGCTATTGTTAGGCAGTTTGTGCATCTAACTATTTGAATTTTGATATCAGCTTTAAAAGCCTAAGTTTTCGACGAATGTAATGATAATTATTTAAATTACTTGAATATATTAATAGTTTAATAAACAAAACCTCAACCCTACATTTTTTAACATAAGAAGTAAAAATTGTATCACTTTTTAAATGAATCGTTTTTCATGAATAGTTTAGCTGCTTAGTTACATTACTATGCGTATTTATTTTTCTTGATTTGTGACAGTGGCATTTTTTGTAAATGCTCGTTTTACAATGAAAGTTGTTTACTTTCAAGAAGAAAAATTTTATACCTATTTAAATGACTTGCCTTTCAGTTTAGCTTCTTAGTTATATTACTATGCCTATTTTTTTATTTTTCTCGATTTGTGACAGTGACAGTTTTCATAAATAACTCGTTTTTCTCCGAATGTTGAGCTTGTTCAGTTTCAAACTTTACTGTTTTGAACGTCTTACATTTGCTGATCGCAGTTTTTCATATAAATAATTTAAAGTTTGAGTTTGTAGAACTCATTGATGAAAGTAACATTTCTCAAGCAGCATCAATTCTATACATTTGAACAACATTATTATAGGGAGTAAACACAAGGAAAATGAATCAAAAATTTTAACGAAAACAAAATTGGATTTAAACATTGTCTTTATTATCCTCATATCAAAAAAATTGATAGAGAAATAATCAATAAAATGAAAAAGTGATTGGCTTTCATCAGTTTTACAAGGTTTTCTTTGTTTGAATTAGAAGTGATGCAGCATAGTTAATGGCTTGATAGTTTCAGCTAAGGTTTTCAATGTATTGCTTTTGAACACTGTACATCTGGATGTGCGAAGAGTGGTTTCATGTCTCCAAACTGATATATCTAAACACTTTGCAATGCTGTGGGTACATTTCTTGGTAAAGTGCGTGCACTTCGTGGTAAAGAACCTATTTCTCAGAGCTCGTACTTTACTTGTGACAACAAATACTTTTTAATGTATGATAAAAAATTTTAAGCGTGGTCTTGAATATATTACTTGTTCATATATATAGTTTTATTCATTTAAAATAACCCAAATATATCATTTTATTTAAAGATAATATAATTGATTACCAGGTGTCTCACTTAAAATAATTTAAAATTGAACATCTGTATAAAATTTATGCATGATGTCAGGTTTCTATTCATGGGGATATTTTTTATCTTTCAATATTTCTCGTGTATGTAGGAGGAGAAAATAGCTATTTTTAATCATTTACACATATTTATCTATTCAATTGCAATGAGTTTTGCAACATGAACTTGATGTAAAAATAGCGTTACTATGCTAATATAATATTATTTTACACAAGTTTTAATAAGTATTTCGGAATTTAGGCATAAAATGTCCAGCTAAATTTTAAGAATTGTTGCAAACTCATCATAGAAGCATGAGAGAAATTTATGGTGGGCTTCAATCAACAAACCGCATATATTAGTTGTTATAATACGAGCAAAACACATTGAATAATCGAAATTAATATATTTATATTTTTATCACATTGTATTTGGAAGTGCTGCCTAAGGTAAGGACTTGATTTAAAATAAAAAATGTATGGAGTCATAAATATTCTTTTATATCTTGGAATTTTTCAAAAATATACATGTATAATAATTTATAATTATACAAAATATCACACAATCAAATGGAAAGATATTGCTCATCATTGAGGTTTTATAATATATTGCAATTTTCTCTTTAATCAAAATTGGGTGTTTGCTCTCGGTCTTTTAACAAAATTATTTTAATTTTATCAGGTATTCTTGTCTTAATATCGCCCATGTAGGAATTTACTTGCTCGCTTATTTGAAGTGCATAATAAGTATTAAAAATTAACTAATCTTTCAATTTCCAATAATTGTAAACTAACTTTACCTTCCAAGAGTTTATGAACTTCAATATGAATTTCATTGACATCAAAAAAGAACTTTTTCCGGAGATTACTCACAGAATGTATTATAAAATGAGACAGATTTTTTTCAAATTTCCACAATTTTACTTATTGACTAATTTTTTTGAGAAGTTGAGATTGGTCTTTGTTCATAGCATTTGTTTGCTTCTGATAAGCATCATATGCCAGCTTAATGATGAAATCAGTTCTTCTTAATCTTTCTCAGTTGGTTTCCGTTGGTAACATCAAATATTGTTAGAGATTTATCTTTATATCCTGCAATCACATCATTTTGAGTTAGAAATGCGACACCACCATATATAATATTCTTTGACTTTCCAAACGAACGTAAAATTGTGCTGAGCTTTAAATGAAAACAAATAAATTGTATTAACGCTATTCAAATGAAGTTCAATGCAATTCGTGAATGCAATAGAATCTAACAACCAAAAATAGTACCATGCAGAATAGTTGAAACCCTACAAAATGTAATAAACAGCTGTCAATATTCGTGGTGAAGGAAAACATCTTCAAAAGCCCACAAAATCCAAAAAATTGATGCGTTTTTTGTTAATGTATGAAATAATTGACAATGATATTTAAATAAAAATGTATAAATAGAGCTTAACTAAAAGAGACTTTGCTTGTCCGTTGTAATCAAAACTCTGGTACAACTGATATATATATATATATATAGACATTTCAATTTCATATTTGCGCCACCTATATGTTTACTATAATTTTGTTTGTACTTGTCTACATCAATACATATACATGCGTTTTTGTACAATATTGATCAACGTAATGAATCACAAATTAACATTTACGCAAGTGAGAAATAAATTAAATTTAATCAACAATTCAATTTTTATTTCTTTAATAACCAATAAATCTTATTGATTGGCCCAAGCCATGGGTATTTTAACACTCTATTTGAATATTTATTTGGAAGCTTCCAATGTTGTCATACACATTCAATATTACACGATGCCTTTGCTAGATTTTACCATGAATATGGACTAGGTAGAGCTATTGTTATACAATTGAAATTACTTGTAATTTCTAAAAAAAGAGTCCCTTATTAGGACATATTAGAAGCACTGAGTTTCATGTAAAAGTTCTGAACAATAGGTGGGTGCATATATGGAATTGAAATGTCCTTGAAATCGAAAATATGAATAAATGCATGTTTTGAATATTAAAACCAAAAAAATTGTTAAAAAAATTAATGAAAAGTGAACTTAAAAATTTCTTGAGCTTTAAATGAAAACAAATGCATTCCATTGCAATTACTAATTGCAATTTAATCAAAATTTTCATTTAGACTTATTGACCATACCTTGTTATATTTTTGTGATTTAATGATGTATTTTAAAAAAACGTTTATATATATCTTAGGTACATGTGCTTTCTCAAATGACTGGGATTTTATGCAGTATTTAAAAAAAGTGAACAATTTACCAGAAAAGAATAAAACAGAATTCCTACAAGGACTTGAACACATTCGTGAAATATCGTTCACTTCACAAAATGAAATGGGAAATGGTTTTGATTCAGTTAACTCATCATCTACTTCTATTAGTTTAGGTAGTTTGGGTATCTGTGACAAGCTGCTGCGATAGAAGTAATATGAGCCGGATCCAATGCTAAATTTTTTAGAGCTACCACTTCTTGTAGTTTTAGTAATAAACCATTTCTAATTCGTTTTTCCTTGAATATTCAAGGAATAATCTCATGTTTTCAGTCTGTGCCTTTATAATTTCTGCACTCTTTGCAATGTCATTTGTCACTATTTTTGCATGCTGTTGAATTGTTCGTTTATCATGACCATCATGAAATACTAGAGCACAACTTACACAGAGCAAAGTCTTACATTTGGGATAATCACAATAGTATTTCAATTTCTCACTGTGCTCTTTCCAGTAAGGAATGGATTTTGAAGTTAATGTTGACACAGTATGAATTTTGATTCTTTTACCTTTTTCATGATTCAGTCGGCAGTTCATGCATAGAACTTTCCCGCAATCTTTGCATAAATGAACTATTGGTTCAATATCGTCATCACACACATCACGATATTTAAAAGGCTTTCCACTTTCATTGTCAAAAGACTCAAGCAACCTTATAAACTCAGCAATGCGAAAATCTTCTTTTATTGATTTCAATTCTGTTTTGTTTTGACATACTAGACATTTAATATTTTCTTGGTTTTTTGCATAGCTGTTAATGCATTCTTTGCAGAAGGAATGAAGACAACTTAAGGTAATGGGTTCCTTATAGGTCTCCAAACACGCAGAATATGTTAATGATTCCAGATAGTTCGTCATTTTCTGAAAGTGTATTATTAAGTAACACTTACTTAATTGCTTACAGAATACAATGCTTTTCAGTTTCATTTTTAAAAGACTCAAGCACCTAAATTATAATTGAACATTTATCCATCATACTATACAGTACTTAATTCTAATTAACTTAGTAAGGATTACAGATTTACAGTGCAAACAACCTAAATGAAATCGTTTATATCCATTTACTCGTAATTAACTTTTTGTAATTCAAAGTTCATCTGCAACCATAAAACTCATTCAAATCTTACCAAATTTTATCATATCTTTATATTTTAAATTTTTAATGAAGTTTTAATAATAAAACAGCAGTTTTTTAAATTAAAAATTAAAAATCTAGAAACTATTATTGGAAAAATGGTCAATAGATAGGTTAACTGATGTTATTAGTTATATTGAATACCTTTAATTTTAATGAAAATGTAAATGTACAGAAGTTTAAGTCAGTTTTTTAAATTTTTTTTAAAAAAAGTTTGAGCAAGGAAATTTTATTTCCTGAGTATTGAAAATTTTAAACATTTCACCTGAACTACTAAAATTATTAATTTCGCTTACTCAATAAATGCTAAAAAATTGAAGATTCAAACTATCATTGTTACTTAGTGCATTCCACTAAATTACTTATATTTTCCTCTACATTTAGTACATTTAGTAATAATGACTAAACTCATTCAAATCAAGGCAAATTTTATCAGTAGGTAGAGTAGTTGTTTTCACATTGCTATTGGCGGATTTTATCATATCTTTAAAATTTAAATTTTTAATGAATTCTTACTAGTAAAATGCGGTTTTTTATATTAAAAATGACAATAAGAAATCTAAAAACTACTATATTCGAAAAATCGTCATTTGATAGGTTAGGTGATATTATTAGTTATATCAAATGCTTTTCATTTCAATAAAAATGTAAATTTACCAAAGTTTAATTCATTTTTAAAACTTTTTTTAAATTTTTTTTAAAAAAATTGAGCAAATAATTTTATTTTTTTTTGTGTATTAAAATTTTAAGGATTTTTCATAAAATACTAAAATGATTATTTTCACTTACCAAATACAATCTCCAAATTTGAAGCTTCAAACTATCTAATGGATATTTAGTGTACTCTCCCTTAATAGTATCCATTCTCTGTTCACCATCACGAACATTTATAATTTTCCTGTTGCATATATTTAAATCTCTATTAGAAAGATTATACACTTATATATCTCACTTGTTATTTTCAATTTGATTTATTTTTTATCTTAAAATATTGATTTCTGTTTCTGTGTTACTACCACCAGTTTGATAAGAATGTGCAATTTCATTTATTCCCATTTATATAAATAAGAGTGGAATAAATATCAGGACAGTTAGCTCTGTTAACCTTTTAGAAAATAGTTCATAATATATTCTTCATTTTTGTATCTGTAACACTTTCTTATGTAAAGATCATTAAGTATTGGGAAATAATCTCTTCCCTTACATCTTTCATATATATAAACTATATACAATAACATCCACATAATACACTTGAACTTTCTTGATACTTTGAACTGTTGTTCATAATATTGTCCTTAACATATACAGTAGAAGTCGCTTAATAGCACTCAAATTTATAACAAGGTCCTTTTAATAAAAACTCGAATGCGATGCCGGTCGTCAGCCAATTTAGTACGCTTAGTGACAACTCGTTTCGAAACAATTAAGTCTCTTCAAAGTCGGTTAATAGCGACCCTCGTAATAATAATAAACTCCTGTCTCTTTGACCGTCAAAAATAGTGCATCAGTGTCTCTTGTGCACCAATTTGGGCTATACTATAACGAGTTATATCTATTATTATAGATCCAATACAAAATAGTGCATTTAATATATTTGGATGACTTTCTGATATAATATTAGTTTGGCATCTGTCTAAAAATGATATATTTGAATGATTTCATATTATAAATTATAGCATTCTTTTTTGCCTTTCTCTTCTCTTTGATATAGTATAACTTCAACTTTATATAATTTGACAGTCAGTACTCTGCGAATTCTTATTAAATTTCTTAGCTGTTTCCAGCATTATTTAGACCTCCTTTAATTCCATATTACAATGTTAATATTACTACAGTATTACCTATTAGTTATTAACACTTTAGTTTATTACAACCTTCGACTAAACAATTGGCAATTGCAGACTTTCTTACTTCATAAAAAGTTTTTTTATTGATGTTGAGCATGTAACAACAACCGATTAATAACAACTTTTGCTCAATTTCCATTAAGTTGTTATTAAGTGACGTTTTTGCATTTTGATTACAAATTAGTTTCTATGTTCAATACACAAAGCTAACAAACTTAGCCCAATATTGATGTTTACAATACTTTGAGCACGATATTGGTCACTGATAGTGTGAGATCCGTTTCTAAAAATTCTCTGGTGTTGGCATAAGCAGGTAATAAAAAGAAAAAACCTTATTCGAATATTTCACTCCAAATCAAATGTTGGGGTAAAGTTTCATTTTACATCTGTTTGTATTGAACCCACCTTCAATGGCTTTATGTTAAGACTGAGACATTCTTAAAGTTTTCAAATCTTTCAGAAATAATCTATTTCAACCAATTCCGCACTCATTCTTATGTGTCCTACACACAATCGTATTATTAGTTGTCTCTCATTTGAAATTTTTTGCTGCAGAGATAAAACTTTATTATCTGCAGATTAATTATTATTGGTTAGGTTTTCACATCTTTATTTAAAGTTACTGATTTTTTAATTGATCTAGTGAAGTGTAATGTGATTTTCAAGGGAATTTTAAATTTAAATTTAACTATTCCAATTCAACTTTTAGTTTGTAGATTTAAAGAATAGAGAGCTTTTTTATTTATTTGCATGATTTTAGTGACTTATGTTTTTAATACTCCTTCATTTGAAATTTTTCAGTTTCTAACTCACTGAACTTGCCATTTTGCATCGAAAGAGCAAGACCTGGGGATATGTTTAAATTGTGATTCAATTATTTGAGTAATCTCATGAGACGTACACTTTTTAAATTTCAAGCATGAGGATGACAAACGTGACTTTTGACTTCATACACAAAAAATTATAATCAGTGGATCTTGGGACTTTAAACCTTTGACTACTGATTAAGATTACAACTACATGCAATAAATATTTTTTAAATTATTTTATGGAGGTCTCAAGGAAAATATATATTTCATTTCTTTACTTCTATCCTGATACTTTGTCCAGAAGCATTATTAGATTTTTAGAGAAACAATTTTTAGTTTGCAAAGTCACAAGCAAGAGATTTGGAAATTCACTGGCTACTGTCCACAACAAGACACGCTCTTTGGACGATTGACAGCGGAAGAGCATTTAAAATTCTATGCGAGGTTGCGAGGAATTCCAAAATGCAACTTACTCAAGGTAGATTTGTCTTAACTGTATTATCTTTAAAACTTAGTTTTATCTCCATGTTTTCGAATTTTATTATTGAATATATTTTTTGAAATACAAGATAATTTCCATAATGTAAAAATAATTTATGAATGATGTTTAAGATGACCTCAACATTGATTTTTGAGAGTTAGTAATTTACTCATGAAATTTTTAATTGATCTACTAATAAATGTTGGTGCATTTATGATCACGCTTTGCATAGCATTATGTTACATTTAACCCTAACCCCAACACAGTTTGACAATATTTTAGGTGTGACATATTTTGAAGCATGAACTTTACAAGGTTAATGCAAATGAGGCAGCCATTGAATGATAGCTCATCACTCATAATCATATCTTTAATCTTTAAAAATCTTACCTTACTTCTGAAATTGCTTATCTTACAATAACATGCACAAACGGTTTCCCTTTGGCGCACTCTAGCGTGTTCATGTTGTCCTTTATGAGCTGCCATGTCTGTAGTCCATTGAAAATGAATGCCTTCAGCTTCTCAACGGTCAGTCAAGGAAAGCCTCAGCGTAGGTTGTTGAAGCACCTGCTATCCTTGTCCAGAGCGGTATGAACTGTTTTAGTAACCCAAGCTTCATGTGTAGCTGTGGGGTCAATGTCTTCTCCTTGTCCACAAAAGGTTCTTTTATTTCTCACACCACCTGCTAACCACTCTCGTGCCGGCCACTCTTTCTTTATATAATGTGTGGCTCGACTGCCCCACGTAAATATAAGGCATTTGGACTTCTGACAAAGTAGAAAGTTTTCCGTTTTGAAGTAAACACAGATGATCCATTACTGCTGCTTATATTGGATTTTGTCGATGACGTAATTCGCTGCTTCATATTTCTCTTCAAGAGTTGTGGAGTGTGCAAGTGGGATTGAGGCGAACTGGTTCCCTTTGTGGTGAACAAAGCACTTCAAAGAGCAATTGCAGCGGTCAATTGTATTGAGGAGCACCGAGATTAACACGAGATCTTCCTCATTGCAGGGGTAGCCCCTGTAGTACTCACGCCCTCTACAAATCAATTATCGAAAGAATTTAAATCTTTTTATTTTTGATATATGTTTGAAATCGTTAGTAGTACTTTTGAAAAAAGAAGGCATAGGATTGTTCCAATTCTTAAAATTTGGGGAGAATTGTCAAGATGATAAGTGAAATCATTGAAGGGGAAGTTTATGGCTCTAGGGAGATGTTTACCAAAAATGATGAGGAATTGATTTGTCGTTCCTCATATGAAATAAATTTAAGTTGTTTAGTATAATAATTTATGAACTGTCCTAAATTTTCTTACAAATCTAAGGAATTAACGTAAAATTTTAAATTAATTCAACACCGACAAATATTCTTGTCTTCTTCGATGCCCTTATGGCCTGCCCTGCCCCTACACCTTTATTCGGGTATTACCCTAGTCTATAAGTCTTCAAAGCAAATCAGAATTTTTTATATTGCTCTAGTTTTAAATAGAATGCGATAAAACAATCTTTGAGTATATAAGCTTAATTGTAAAATAAAAAATTATTCCTCATTAAACAAAATGATACAATTTTTAAGAATGAAGAGAAAGTATATTTTAGTAATTACCAAAAAACAAAACAGATTTCAAATACTGTGCAATTTCTTTAAAAAGGTTGCAATTTCTGTATTATTATTTTATATTTTTTGGTTATTTTCTGTAAAATTGAAAATTTAAATGTAAGCTTCATTTTAATTTTTGATGCATTTGTCCATAAAAAATGAGGTTGATTTACAATTTCTATGATTGTATTGCATTTTAGGCAGTAAGTCGAGGATTAAAGAATTTGGATCTACTTCAATATCAGCATCAGACTGCTGAAACTTACAGTGGAGGAACAAAACGCAAACTTTCCGCAGCCATTGCCTTAATAGGAAATCCTCAATTGCTCATAATGGTATCCGGCTTCTTATAATTTGCTCAGTTTATTTTGAATGCATAGGATGATCCAACCTCTGGTATGGACCCACGCAGTAGACGATTCCTATGGAATATCATTCGAAAAATTAGCACTTCTAATAAAACTGTTGTGTTTACTTCTAACAGGTTATTTTTTTTAATATATATATATATATATATATATATATATATCAGTGAAAACAATGGACGCTTATTATCAATTTGCGTCCATATTTCGAATACTACAAATTTCATTCATTTAGTATGGAAGAGTGTGAGACGCTGTCTTCTCGCTTAGCAATTTTGTCAAACTGTGAAATCAACTGCATTGGGAGCGTGCGTCAACTAAGATCACGATTTGGCGATGGATACATTTTCACTATTCGACTTAAATCCATTGAAACCCGACAGCAAATCATTGATTTTGTTTATGCTACATTCGAAGCTTCAAAATTAATTGTATGTTAAACTTTTATGTGTCTTTTAATTCTCTATGAATTGCAAATGAATTTAACTTTTTGAATTGATAAGATTGAATTGTGAAACAATGACTTTTGTAAATTGAATTATCGTTTTTAGGATGATGACTTTCATGTTCTACAATTTGAGATTCCTGATGGTTCGTTAAATTTATCGACGTTTTTCAAAGAATTTGAAGCTAAAAAATATTCACAGCAGATTTCTGATTACTCCATCAGCCAAAAAACTTTGGAGACGGTATTCTATTTTACACTT
Source organism: Hofstenia miamia (assembly GCA_900660155.1). Taxonomy (NCBI): domain Eukaryota; kingdom Metazoa; phylum Xenacoelomorpha; order Acoela; family Hofsteniidae; genus Hofstenia; species Hofstenia miamia. Next base: position 41,036 of record CABFPE010000127.1, on the reverse strand, counting down.
ATTTCCTAATATACTTAAGCCTATTCAAAATTAATTAACCAATTAAATGAGATACTTTTGGAATAAAATTGCAAATAAAATTTTCGGATACCTCAGAATCTATTCTAATCTTTAACAATGACTCTCGATATTAAAAAAAACAATACAAGAGGAGAAAAAAGAAGGTATTACAGAAGTCAGCATTGAATGGGCAGAATAGTATAAAAGCAATTAATACATGGGTGATACCAGTGTTGAGATATTCGACAGGAATAGTTAGGTGGAACAAGAATGAACTTAGGGAGCTACACAGGGAAGCAGGAAAGATACTAGTAGCAGCAGAGAGAGCATTCAACTTAAACAGAGATTTAGATAAGCTGTACATTGCATGGCATTAAGGAGGGAAAGTACTGCTAAGTGTGGAGTAAAGTGTAGAAGCAGAAGTACTAGGGCTAAAGGAATACCTAATTTTAATGAATTTTGTTTATTTGGGTTTAGCCAAAAAAATCTTTTACATGCTATTTTGTATGTATTGTCAATAGTGGTTGTTTAGAATTCAAGGCTAAGTTTTGTACCTATTTACTGAAACTTCCTTAGGAAATTATTTAAAGAATCTTATGGTTTGCTTTTAAAACCCACTTTTTCAAATCATAATTTTCTGTAATGTGATATTTTTTATTTGGTGTTTTCATTCATTAGTTTGCAGCAGTTAACTAATCTCAAGTAAACTTTTGATTTCACATGTTTTAATGTATTTTTACACATTTATTATTGTTTTATGTCAAATAATTTTGTTAACTTTAATTGCAATTTGCGTTTGAGCTTTGCTGCTGTATTTACTTAAAGTGTTTAGGCTAAAGTTAATTAGACTAGTAACTGCTGACTTATGTTTAGGTTGTCACAAGTTCAGCCAAAAGTGAAAAAAGCAATACTGTTCTCACAGGTTTTTTTGATGCTAGATTATCATCAAAGTTAGGAAAAGCACAAGACATTCAACAATCGACTTTTGTTGATTCAAATGTGTGAGAAGCTGTGCGAAAATTTCAAATTTTTAAAAAATTTATTTATTGTAAATATCATACTTTTTTATATGTGTAGAATTCCAAAAGAATTTCTGAAGGTGTTTTCTTTCTATTTAAAATAGGAAATTTCAATTTGATTTTAGCTTTATACACAGTTAAATTTCCCAATGAAAATTCTGTAATACAGCAGTTCCCAAATATGTTTGTTGAATGTATTTATGCCTTCAAAATACTGCAAAAGTTGATAAATATTAATCCATATGACAGAATTATAATGGATAAGGCGTTGAATAACTACCACTAAAGCAAAAACATTTTCTCGTATTTAAAAAGAAAAAAAACAAATTTTAATTTTTTTATAAAAACATGCATATGGAGGAATGTGCATTATTATCCAAGAAGTAAAAATGATCATGTAATATAGTAATTAACTTGTGGTGAATACTTTTAATTGTAAACACGTCATGAGTTTTTTTAATGGTTATAGTTCATGAACTAAAAAAGGTTTCCAAATTCTACATGTACGGCATGATATGTACTTATATTAGGAGAAGAAACGTATATTATGTTCCTAAAAGTACAAAAAAGCAGACATTTGAAAAAGATTAAAAATGACCATCCATGTACTTAGCCGCATTTCATATGAACTGGTTACCACGTCTAATAATTTCCTCCCCATAGTTTGATGTTTCTGGGGCAGTGGTTTTGCCATTCACATTTCTTAAATAATTCAATAGCATTGTGTATCTTTCTGTGTTGGGCACGAATACAAATGCAGGAAACGCTTAATTTAGGACACTCAATAACCTGATTCAAATACTTCATAGCGAAATTAAACAGCAACAATAGGTCTTAGAATTCTCAACCAGTGCAAACGTCTTGAGGCCTTAGAACATACCTCGTCTGTGTGGTCATTCAGTTTAAGGGTATTATTTAGGACTATTCCCCATATACGTGTAGATTGAATGAGTTGAAGTTCCATCTGGTAAAGGTCTACTGTAGGTATCTGCTTAGATTCGATAAGTTAATTTTCAGTATATTTTCTGTAGTCAATTTTAATATTGCATTACACTCACAGGGGATTACCTCATTCTTCTTAATTGGTGTAGCTCAAGATATGTTGTCAGTATACTTATCCATAATGTTTGACGGATAGATGTTTTGCAAATCAGCAATGTATACAATAAGTAGCAAGTAACTTAGAATGGATCTTTAGATATCCCTTGATAAGATAATAAGATAAGATATTCTTTGTTCAGATATTTTCAATTACAAGACTGCTTATTATCTGAATAGCGTCAAGAATGATAACAAATAACAATAATATTTACAAAAAAATAACAAAACAACAAAATCTGTCCTGTTCAGGCTATGGAATTTAATTGCGCGTTATTGTAAAATTCGAATTCTAGCCATGATTTACCCAAAATGAATTTTTCATTCAATATAAATGATTTCAACTTTTTTAATCTTAATTGTTAATAGTTCTTATATTGGTCATATGACAAAAGTTTGGATTTTATTGTAACATCTTCTACCAGGCATTATCACTGTCTCTCCTGTGTTACTTTACAACATTGGTTATGTATTTGCGGGTAGGGATTGACTAACTTAGCCCTGTCCAGCTATTATATAGTTCCATTAACTTAGATTAACAAAACAACTATCCACTATTTAGGTGAAGAACCCATGCAGTATCTCCTCCTGTGATCGATAGTGGGCATCTGCCCGAAGCTGATCTCCACATCCAGTTTCATTTGTTCACCGATGATCCACTTGGTTGAGTTCAACCACTCAGCTCATCGTAATAACTTATGTGTACCTTATCCTAACTCGGTGTATACTCAATACAAGACAACAATTCGACTTAGAATCTATTTGTAAAAGTGCTTCACATTTGTGCAACCCGACTTGTCACCAGCTGCGTTATTAACGTTACATGTTGCCATTACCGAAATATATTGGCTTTAATAAATAGTTTAATATCTAGCAACTTCCTAACTTACGTTTAATAAGCTATTGATTTCTCTAGAGGAACATTAATATACAAACTCTTAATGTCATATGATATATATGATATATCAGATAGAAGAACAAAAGAACATGAGACTAATTCAACCATTTCAAAACACCTAAGAAATTGTGGACTAAGTTATGATGTAAAATTTTTAAAGAATACTGATGCAAAATATCTTAAAATCACTGAAAGCATTCTAATTAGATCATTTCAACCAATACGAAAGAAGATTATATACATAAACTATTGTTACCAATAATTATGATTTAGCGAAATAATATATTTGAATGTTTTTGTTAAAGTTGTTGTTTTATTTACTCAATTTTTCACAATTTTGTTCTACATCATTTATTGCTTGATTTAAGAATTTATTTTTACTAAAAATGCAAGTATCATCAGCGTATTGAATCAATTGGCAATTCGTATGGTGCTGCATGTCGTTTACATATACGTTAAAAGGTTGCAGTCCAAGAATTGTACATTGCGTTACTCCATTTATTATAGATAGTTAATTAGAGAACCGTATTATTTAATTTGATGAATTCTGTTGGTTAGATAACTAGATATTAACTTAACGCTGCTTTGAGAAAATTCTAGCTTTTCTAATTTAATATATAAGATATTATGATTAATAGAGTCAAAAGATTTTCAAAGATCGAGAGAGGCCACTGCAACAAATTGGTCAGACTCAAGGAATTTTCGCTAACATACAAAAGAGCATCATCAGTTGAAAAATTCTTGCGGAAACCAAATCTTGTTTCTGACACTAATTGGCGTTTTGAAAAGTGGTCACAAATTTGATTATGTAAGAGTCGTTCGAAAATTTTACTTATTGGCAAAGTAATGGAGATCGGCGTATTAGTAGCAAAAAAAACATCTTTCTTTTTGGAAACCGGAGTATTATATGCTTGTTTCAAACAGTTTGGAAAGTTGTTTTATTTTAAGCATTCATTGAAGATGAAATTTAGAGGTTCAGTAGTTATAGAGGCAATTGCTTTTAATATCCAGGAAAGAATTTTAGTTGGACCACTAGATTTATTGGGTTTTAGTTTATTAATAACTTTAATTCAAAAAATGAAAAATGAATTGGGGTGTTTTATTATTAATAGTTGCTCATTGATATTTGATATAGGGTCTATAAATTTAAATGTTAACAAATGTTTCACTTAGTACATTAGTAATATCAAAATTAATGGTAAATGAGTTACCATCAGAGTCTCTAATCTCCTCAATGATTCTACATTTAGATTTTCAATTTCATGAATGAGCTTCCATTTGGACTTTTGATTTGGTAAAATTTTGAATTCATTTTGAATATTTTTATTAAAAGATTTACGAGATTCAATATTTGGTAAACTCTTGCTGTTTTATAAGCTAAGAAATTTTCGTTAGATTTTTCAATGAGTAATTCTTAAAAGTGTTGTTTCTTCTCAATAATCAATTTTTGCATAAATTAGTTAACCAAGGTTTAGATTCGATATATTTAGATGGAGAATTTTTGAAATTTCTGTTAAGTAAGATCTTTTCAAGATCGAAAATATTAAGTTGTTTCTCAAAGATTGAAATAAAATTTTCCATCATAGAATTAGTATCTTGTGCATAATACACTTCATGCCAAGTCTTAGCATATCATAATTATTTCTTTCCCGAATTGAAATCCATTTCGTAACTATTTACTGATTTTATTAAGCTAATAGAATGAATGCAATGATCAGGGAACAGATATTCAGCTGTAAGATGTGTAGGTTTTAAAAAATCATTATCTGACACTATGAAGTAATCCATTAGCGTGCTACTCTTTGCAGTGACCATTGACAGCGTAATTTTATTAACAATATTCAGCTTAAACATATTTAGTAAAATGTCAATTTTATCTCGTCCTTTCCTGTCCATTTAATTAATGTCGTAGTCTCCCATTGAAACAATGTTTTATTTTCAGAAACAGCCAAAGCCGATTCACTTTCCATTTGCTCAATGAAATAATTTAATATTTTTGATATTTTTTTCGACATTTCTTACTGATTTTTTGCATTTCTTGGAATTTACTTTGCCATCTTTTTGTTGAGATAATTTGCTTGACACTGTCATTTTTATTTGTGTACTTTTGATGTAGGTTAAACTTTTGTGTACATTTATCGAGGGAGAGGCTGCTGTGTTTTTAAACTTGAAGTACTATCGCTTAGACAATCTTATCTATGCCATTTGCGACTCTCTTCATAAAGTTTTTGTGGCCAGTATTAACCTCATAAACTTCTTCATGCAGGTACGTATTATGAAAAATCAACTCGTCTATTCTAATTTTAGAAATATGATCATATAGTAGACATATTAAATTTAGCTCACACTTGCCAAACTCAATTGTCTGGTTAAAACTAACTCATTACTTATTACTGTTGCATCGACATGATAACATTTATCACAGTATGTCACCACCTTTTCAAATTTTGTGACTAAGTTGCTTAACTACATAACACACGTGCTATAGCAATACAGACAGTTGGCACACGCTCCATAACACGAATTACGACTGCTATTCACTAATAAGCATGATATTTTAATATTAATACCGACAGACTTTACTTTTTAGTAAATTTATCCTTGATTTCAAAAATGATCATTCTAAGTTCCTCAATGCCTTGCTTCAAAAGTTATTAAGGAATTCGAATAATTCATTTTTAGGACGTTTCAGTAAATTTTGTCCCTTTTGTCTTGTGTTTACTATATCATAAAGAATCATGATGCACCAATTTAAACGTGAATTCGTGAGTATGAACAATTATTACATCATAATTATTTCTTTCTCGAACTGTAGTTCATTTCATAACTATTGAATTTTCCGGTTTTATAAAGCTAACAGAATGAATTCAATGAGCAGACAGCGAACATTCAGCAGTAGGATGTGCAAGTTTTAGAAAATAATTATCTGACACTATGAAGTAATCAATAAGCATGCTACTATTTGCAGTGACCCTTGACGGCGTAACTTTTATTAACAATATTCAGATTAAACATATTTAGTAAAATGTCAAATTTTCTCGTTTTATTGTCCACATAGTTAATGTTGTAGACTCCATTAAAAGAATGTCTTCATTTTCAGCAAAAGCTAAAACCAAATCATTTTCCAATTGCTTAAAGAAATAATTCAAATATTTTTTGTGCGGAGAATATACATTTATCAATTGTTTTTTTTTGTGTAGCAATTTTTAAAGGACTTGATATTTCTAACCACAAGCTTTCAAATTTGGATGTGTCGCTACACATTATAATTTCGTAACACTTAGTATTAAAAATTTTTTGTATTAATAATGAGACTCCTCCATCACTCGATGTTTGTAATAGATAATTAGTTTGCCTATCTTTTCTAAACAAACAAAATGATTTATTGAAAGACCAACAATTATCAAAGTCTTTGTTTGACAACCAGATTTCCGAGATTTCTAGAATAACACCATGAATTGTGTCATATGGCTTGGGTCTTCTGCTAATGTGCCAATGCTTGGCAGGGAAATTTTTTTATTTAAGTAGTTCGCAATCCACCTTATGAAACTGGGTGCACAGTTTAATGTTTTCTATTTCATTAAAAGACTTCCATGAGGAATTTAGTCAAAGGCTTTTTTCACATCGTAAATATGTATCAAATTGATTAAGTCTTTTAATATAGAAGAAGAAAAGAATGTATTATTCGGTACAGTGTCTAAATAAATAATATTGTAAATAATTAACTCTTGTGGAAAAACAAACATTTAATGTCTATTTGTTTTAACTCCAACATATTAGCAGGTGTAATAGATGCATTAGTAAAGTTAATCTAGTAGTCCATTTTTTCGTAAAGGTTGCATTATGCAAAATTCAGGTTTTTTTCACGTTAATACATAATCTATGCATGCAAAAATATTTGCTTAATTTCATACAATTCGATGTAATACCTTTTACAGTGTTATCTAAGGATTCATTTCCATAGTCAATAGATGTATCATCAGCATTTTGTGTTGCTTCACAGTCGATAATTTCTTTCATGTCACTTACATACAGCTTAACAAGTAGTAGACCTAGATAGGTTCTTTGAAAAAAACTGTTATTGATAGTCTACTGATTTTAAAAAATGTCAAATAACTTAAACCCACTGATGTCTATTACTTAAGAAAATAGATATAAGGTTCGCACAGTTAAGAGAAAAACCAATATTTTGTAATTTTTTTATTAATATTTCATGATTAATAGAATCGAATGCCTTTGAGAGATTTAGACATGAAATCGCAATAATTTTATTAGAATCTAATAATGTTCTCCACTTTTCTGTCGTTTGCATAACTGCGTCTGATGTTGAGCAATTTTTTCTGAAACCGAATTGTGATTTGAAACATAAATAATGATTACACTATTTAATTGAATTGTTTGTGTAATATTCTCACATATATCTTACTGATTGATGATATTACAGATATTGGTCGATAGTTTATGGGTTATTTTTTTTGTAAATTGGAACAATATGGGCCTGTTTCAAGCATTTATTAAAAATATAATTTAAAAGTTCAGCTACACATTTCTCATTGTCATTTAGTAATCATTTTGAATTTTCGAATACCACACGATGTATTTGAATTTAGTTTCTTGATTACTTTAATTACTTCACAACTTGTTATAAAGCGAAAACCAAATTGAAGAGTATGACAACTAGAATTTATTTCCTGGAATTTTATTTCAAGATCTTCATAATTACCAAGGTTTTTAAATGTCAGATATAAATTACTGGAAATTTCATATTCGATGACGTATATTTTTTTCTATGGGAGAATATTTTGTTTTGGTAGAATTCGAAATATCATTAATGAGTCTTCATTTACTCTTTTGGGTCGGTAATTTTCTGTATTCATGTTTAATACATTCATTGCAAGCAGATGCGCACGCAGAGGGAGAAGGAACTCTGTGCACGAGCCCCCAACAGTACATTCCATTCCTTGTTGTATTGGTTACGTTTACCTCATATTTGCCTGGCATGTACTGGCACACTAGTTAATATTTACTGTGATGCGTCCTGGCATACTTGTCACCCTGTAGTGTCTATTGTATATAATTGTAATATTTGTTGCTTGTGTTTTAATACTGTCAAATCATTACATGGTGACAGAGGTGGGATGGCATTCGAAACATTGAAGCCTCTTCCCTTCGATATCGATAGTCCAAGTATAGCAATCGAATGGACCAAATGGAAACTAAGCTTTATGCTGTTCCTGGAAGCCACTGAGGTTGACGAAAAGCCGGACAAGGTTAAAATTGGAATTCTGCTTCGATGCATTGGAGACGCAGCAAATGAAGTTTTTACGAATTTTACATGGCCAAGAACAGAGGATAAAAATAAATTCGAAAATGTCATGAAGAAACCTGATGATTACTTTAAACGAGGAA
>CABFPE010000126.1:1558616-1569522 GCA_900660155.1 Hofstenia miamia | reverse complement strand
ACTTGATGGAACACAAACCATTTTTTATAATGCAGGACTACAAGTAAATCAACAACAAGTGTGAAATATTAAAAACAGAAATCATATTCTTTAGAAAGGAAATTGAAAACAGAAGAATAAAAAGGAAAACCAATGCCAGAGAGATGGTGAAAAGTATTTAAAAACCACAAACATGGAAAGATTTACAGAGAATAATGGGATTGATAAATTATTAGATGTCATTCATACCAAATATAGCAAAAGAAACCCATAGAATGACAAATTTATTAAAGAAATCACTACCTTTTGAGTCAACTTGGAAAGAACAAGAAGAATTTGATAAACTAAAAACAGAGTTGTCAAAATTACCATTGCAAATACACCAGATTATGATAAGGAATTTATACTCAACTGTGATGCAAGCAATGTTGCAATAGGAGCATGTTTGGGGCAAATTAAAGAAAGTAAAGAAATGTGATACAATTTTTTAGCTGAAAATTAAAACCAAGCAAGGAAAATTATGGGTCAACAAAACCAAAAATGTTGGCATTAGTAGAAAGTATTAAAAAATTTAGATATTTTTTGATAGTAAGTCAGTTTAAACTTAGAATCACAACAGCAGGGTGGTTTGGCTAAGGAAATTTTTTAGTGATAAGTCATCAATAGTATTGAGATGGACCAAATAGCTCAATGAATTTAAATTTAAAATAGAGCATAGGAAAAGTACATTACACAAAAACACTGATTATGTGGATGGATCTTCCAGAGTACCAAAGAGATGTAGAGAAGATGGAATGCAACAAAAAACAATTTCAATTTTTTCCTCATAACAAATCCAAAAGTTTACCTGAAATAAATGCTGAAAAAAAAGTTAAACCAATATTACCAATTGAAATAAATGAACTAATTACAAAATTGAAATAATTGAAAAGCAATAACTGATGTAATACTGCCTGAAATAATTGGAAAAATCAAAAATGAAAATAAGCAATTAGTGAAGATATTGAAATGGACTGTTGTATGTCAAATGAAAAACATTAATGATTGCAATACCAGAATACTTTAAAAGACAGTTGGTAAGAAAAATTAATGAGAAGGGACATCTAGGTATTGTACAAACTGAAATGACATTTAATACCAAATTTATAATCATTGCAATCAGAAAAATAGCAGAAGAAATTATCAATAAATGTGTGACATACCTACTTAATAATAATAACAATCACATCCCTAGAAAAAGTAATCACTTCAACACCAAGCCATATAGTACATGTAGACCTTGAGAAAATTACAAAGGTTACCAATATATATTAGCAATAGTAGATAATTTTACTAACTATGCCAGAATAATAGCAATGGAGTCAAGTACAGTGAAAGAAGTAGCAGACAAAAAATATGCAAAGAGTTGATCTTGAAATTTTGACTGATGGAAATTTTAACTTCTGATCAGCAATTCCAGAAGGCAGAAAAGGAGAAGAAAACCCTCACCCAAATGCCAACTAAAGGATAGGCAGATAAGTGAGGAGCAGTCAACAAATCTGCAAAGAAGAATATGGAGGAGAATGCTGAGCAATTATGAATTACAGGATGTCCAGTCAGAGCATTCAACAAATCATAGATGCAGAGTGAAAGCAATTTAAAACCCTGTAAGCTGATCATTGGGCATGGTGACAAACTGAAAATAATTATTCAACACCTTCCACTAGCAAAACTCAATGTCATCTAAAGGGCATATACAAACAGTCCTCCTTGATGACTAAAGGTGGGAGGTACTAAGAATATCAGTGGTAAACTAAAAGACCCAGATATTGAAATGATCAGTGATGACTCTCAAATGGATATATTGGAAAACACATCAAAGAGTTTGTATAGCATCCACTACCAAGCTCTAGCTCACTTTGATGAATTTCTTCTGAATATAACTCTGTGTTAAGTGCAGGTAAGGATGTACTTTTACTAACTGCTTTACTCCTTAAAACTTTTAGTTGACTTTGATTAACTATGTAGTAATTTAACACTATTTAGGTGTGGATCAAGTGTTAGACTTCTCCTGTTGATTGATCTTCCATGAGGCCTCTGGCTGACTCTGATCTCTGAATCTTTCAACATGTAGTCATCTTCATTCCCAATAGATTGTCTCCAAATCTCAGCTCAATGATGTATCTTATGTGTTCCCTATCCTAACTCAGTGCAACCCTTAAGGCTGGATGTAACTGACTTAAACTCAATTTGTAATGTGAATTTGTACTTGCAACCTGGCAATGCCACTAGCTGCAACATAAATATTTATTTAGCCATTACTGAAAATTATTGGCTTTAAATAATTTAAATAATCAAACAGATAACTGCATGTAGCCTCCTAACTTGTTATCAGTCTATTTTATAGGTCTCCTATGTAGTCTAGTTAATATAAAATATAATAACCTAATAATATATAACCTATGATTGGTTATCCAACCATTTCTCCTAAGTTTCATTATTGTATACATGTTGTTGAAAGAATTGATAGTCAGCTCTAACCTAAATGCAGTTTCATGGCTTGGATCAAGGACCCTCAAATCACTCCCAATGTGTGCTCTTGCTACTACTAATGCATTTACTGTTTAGATTGACATTTTGAAATAATAAGCAAACCAAATTAAATATAAAGATAAGATTTTCAAAGAATTTACTTCAAAAGTTCTCCAAATGATTTCTCTCTATTTATAGTTCCAGATCAAAAAGTACCTGTTGATTGGAAATTTGAATCATCTGCAAAGATGGCTAAAAATAATGGAAGAGATGTTGCCCCCTTTGTTTTGCCAAATTTTTTCAATAAGTACTATTTGGTTAATGTTCTTTCTTAGTTGCATTTTACAAAATGCATGATGCTAAAATTAGATTGATTTTTATTTACAATTAATACTATTTTAATCATAATTCAATTTGATGTTAATCTTCTCTGACTAATCTCTTTCTTAGTCTCCTTTTGCAGTGTTAATTCTTGGATTATGCTACATTTGCTCCCCATGACAAGTACACAACCTTTCTCATTCAAACAGCCATCACAGTGAACATGAACATATTCAAGAGAAATTTCCAGGTCTGAAGATCCTGAGAGTCAGATGACTAAAACAGGGAATGAGAAACTGCACCCCTATTTCATCACAACAAAAAAGATGAGGTATAACTCATATGATAACCTCTCACCAGAAACAAAAAAATTCATAAGGAAACATATGACAGTTTAAGAAAAAGAAGGTGAAAGATCAGCAATACTGATAGTGATCAAAAAATTAATAGACCAGTATGTAATACAATCATATCATATCAGAAAACAATGAATGAAAAGCTATGAACAGGCTATATTCCAGAAGCACAGTGCATTACCAATTCACACTAGCAAATGCACAAAAGACAATAGCATATATAGAAAAGTTAATCAAATTGCAAACTCCAACTGATAAAACAACAACTGTGGATAACTACAAGAAACCTTATATGAAGGAAGGAAGCCAACACTATGGAATTAGTAAAGAAGACAAAAATAAAAGAGTGAACAAAACAATAAAAAATGACATGCAGAAATACATATCAGGTTACCTGAAATGCTCATACACAAAGATAATGAAGAAATCTGAGACAAGTTGTTACAATCAAAGTAGAAAAAACCCAGAGAGAGATAGGCAAATAAATATTATTGGGAATTTGTACCCCAAGTGAATTGTCATTTATTGATATGGATGATGAACACTTATTAGTAGAATTAACTATTAAGCAAGAGGAAAAAGATAATATTGTAAAACAAATATTTAGTGAAGTATATGAAAAAGAAATGATAAAATTGCTTTGCACAGAGGCATTCACAAAAATTGAAATTCACCAAATGCTGCAACCTCAAAATCAGATAGCATTAAATATCAAGTGTATAAAGTCACAAATATCAATACCTAGAGAAACCACAGAAAAGTTAATGAAGAATAGGCTAACAAGCATTTTTTGTGCAAAAAACAACTCAACCACAATGTTTGGAACCACAACAGTGGCAAGTATGGATGGATCATATGAAAATATTGAACTGAAAATGCTAATGTCATTATTGTAATTCACACCTCCACCAACAATTTTCATACCAATGCTGTTGCTGATTTGGAGATTAAAAGATAAGAGAGTAGCAAAAGCTTTTTGGCATGAAGAAAGCACATATGTCAACAGAAAGGAGAAAGCACTGCAGAAGATCAAAGATGAGATATACCAGAAATTAAAGATATTTCTGTTAAGAAATGATAATAAGGAGAGAATATTTATCAAAGGAAACATAACTCCATATGATCTTTATAATGAAGGTGAACCAATACACAGACAAACAGTAAAATTGAGAATGGAAATAGAGAAAAGACCAATGAAAACAGTGATACTTTTTCTGAGCTGAATGATATAATCTGGGGTGAACTCTGGAGTGACATGTACAAATATTATGATATTACCAGAAGAGTTGGAATCATAATATAGAGTCGCTCGGGGAAATTTAGTGCTATTTATATCTTTTTATTTCGATCTAAATCAACTGTATTTCAACGTCACTATGACGTTCCTTTTTCGAGATTAGTTTTGTTGCTATCAGTTTTGTGTCCCTCGTCGGTGCTTTTGGTTTTGCTCAAATTTAATTTACGAGGGAAAATTATTGCAAACATGTTAAACCACTTTGAATATCGATTAGTGTAAACAAAGGCAGGTAAAAATGAATCTTTTTGTATAAAAACTGAGGACACTGTAGCTAATGTTCAATAGACTTTGTCTACTCTTAACTACCGCTCTTACCGTTGTATCTTTTATTTATTTATTACTTTAAATGATATTTATTGCTTAAGATCGGCGACAATTCGGGAGTGCTTTCATTAGTACGGGGCGACAAGTTGCTCCTGGGGATCTTTCGATCTTTCCAGTCCAAATTGTGGTTCTTTAAGTTATGTATACGGTTACGCATAAGGAAATAATAAATCTCTCATTCGTAGCTCAACACGTACATGCACTTATAAGATCTAACACTGTGATGATACCATGCCGTTGGCTAGCACGAATATCTGGCAACTACAGATTATTTAATAGTTAGCTGAGAGATAACAATGAAAATGAGAAGTAGGTTGTTCTTTTTTGATTGAGATAGAAATTAAACAAGTGAGACAGATAGGGTAGCACCAGTCAATAGGTTAAGCACTTTTCTTCTGGAAGTTCTGCTTTGGCTGGAAGCCATAGGAATTGGTCATCTTGGTTGTTACCTAAAGTAGTTTCATTACTTGGATGAATTACCAATGTTACATCTATTAATGTTATAAGTTCTAATCTAACCTGTTTCTTGGAATCGTGGCTGTATTGAACACTAACTAAACCTTCTGCAGAGTCAATCAAGTTTCTAGCTAAGTCTTACCAGCCACCGATTCTACAATAACAATAGTGTGACTAGGTGAAAAACAACCCTAATAAGATAACCAGACAAGAAGTATAGGATAGGATAGGTGCATTTTATGAAGAAAACTTGATAATGAAATTGTAATGATCCAATTACATATTTTTCTACCCAAACAAAACAATACAACCAGATCTATCACACACTAGCAGGGTAGAAGCCCTGATGATGTTGATGATAGCAATAAAAGGATTGCAATTTTACAAAAAGCATTGCAACAAGTGCAATATAATATTAAATTAACTAAGGAGTGTATGTACAATCTCAAATGGATTAAGAAACCCAGAATTTCATTGTCACAAGAAAATTTTCAGCACCAAAAAAAAATTTGTGATGAAATTAACAAAATAAGAGCAATACCAATAACATGAATGGGAGATTCTGTAAGCAGCCAACCTCATCAAAAAAGCAGATGAACTTATTCATGGTGAACAAGTGGAGATTCTTAATTAACTATGCTTGTGGGGGAGTGTGGCATAATTGGCAAATAAAATAAAATAGAAATGGAAAAAGAAAGAAAGAAATTATGATTTATTTTCTAAATAATGCTCATTTGTCAATCAATAGTTTGTAAAGTGAATTTAATGCAGTTATGTTACTACTATTGTCAGCAAAAGCATTTGGCAAATTGTTTATGACAAAACACTAAACTAATTAATGTAGCATAATCCAAGAATCAATGCTGCAAAAGGAAACTAAGAAAGAGATTAGTTTGTCAGAGAAGATTCACATCAAATTGAAAATAATTAAGTTAGTATTAATTGTAAATTAAAATCAATTTAAGTTTAGCATCATTAATTTTGTAAAATGCAACTAAGAGAGAACATTAAGAAAATATTACTTGTTGAAACACTTTGGCAAAACAAAGGGGCAATATCAATTCCATTATTTTTAGCCATCTTGGTAGATGATGCAAAATTCAAATCAACAGGTACTTTTTGATCTGGAACTATAAATAGAGAGAAATCATTTGGAGAACTGTTGAAGTAAATTCTTTGAAAATTTACTACTGTTGTTCTAAATGTGTTCATTATTGTCTAAATTACAAAGAGGATTGTAAATAGATTTAGATAATGTGAAATCAATTAGCAAGCACACATTGGAGTCATACCTGCTACCAAAATGAAAATACATGATATAATTTGGCAAAGCAACACCTGCAACAGGCTGAGGTTGACATAATTCCAGCACATTTTAGCTTATACTAGTGGTCCTTTTTATTTAGTGGGTGTGACTGTAGCATTTAACTGTGCTGTTTGATTTATTTAGATTTAACTACTTAGAGTGTTATCTAATATAAACTTTATTGTAATTGTATTAATAATGGAAATCCTTCTAGATTCATAGCAGATTACAGGACTGAAACCTGAAGCAGAAGCATGCAATGAATGAAGAATCAATAAGGGCTGCTATTACAAAGTACCTGGTAAATGGTTGTAACTCACAGAAAAGGCTCATTGATAATGTAATGCAGTGTTTCCTATAGTCTCTTACCTTTAATAATTTTGTACTCCAATTGTTTTTGTTAGGACTTGTAATAAAGGAATTGATGCAACTAGAATGCATTAGCTTGTTATGAGGCCTACATATAAATATCCCTACATGTGGGTATGTGCATGATCCTATCTATATGTAAACATGTCCATAAGTCCACAATCAAAGATTAACATGTCTGGCAAATTAGAAATAGGGGTGCTCATGCACACCTTGTATGTATAATAATTCTCATTCCCTGCAAATTTGGATCCAAAAATAAAGAGTTGGCATATGGTTAGCTGTCCAGCTATTTAAATGCATTACCTATATTGACTAGAGAATGATAGGTAAGCTATATGATAAAAAACCCCCATTTGTAAAATTAACTTATAAGCATATTTTCATTAACAGGACATCTGCTCAAAAAAAGGTCAGATGGAGAGGTACAGCCAACATTGGGGGTCCTGAGAACTACTTGTATGCTTTGACATTTAGCTTTCCATTTGCATTAATGATCAAACCTGTACTTATACAAAGTGAATCTACAGTAATTTAGTTCATTAACAAAATAATCTTTTTACATTGTATTTATATTAAGATATGCAAACAAAAAAAAATGCAGCTGTCTTTTATAAATATAATTTGTTAATGTGCTCTTTATCTGCTATTTGCTGCAGTGTAGTTTTTAATTAGCCTCATGAGTTTGCCATCTGCAATTTGTCAAACAGCACTTTACCAGATACTATTTCCATTAATTAATCACTACTTGTACAAATTATTATATATATAAATAGGCATAAATCAAAGAAAAATATAAAATCACTAAAAGTCTTTTGTTTTTTCTATATATTTTGCTGATGATGCCACAGTTGTTGTGACTGAAACTCCAAAAAATGTTGAAAGTGTATAGTTTAAAAATATTTACCTTAGGTGTACCATTTACAGTCAATCTTCAGAGTCAACCAATTTTCAGAATTTTCTAAGAGATGACTAATGTTACATATTTCACATACTGAACTCCTATTATTTTATTAAGTTCAAAAGGATTGTACTTGTTCATGTTTGATCCAAAAATATAAAATTCTGAAGTTGAATTAAAACTAATTGATTTATCCTTTCTGAAATAGACTAGTCAATCAAAAAATGCCAAATTTTACACATTTTCAATGGCAGCTCATTCAATATTATAGCTGAAAAAAGATCAAATAACTTAAACTTATTAAGTTTGAAGTTCAGCAATTTTTACAATTTTAGTAAATTACACCAAAGATCAATCATGAGCTAAGTGTTCCCTAGTAGAAAACAAATGGTGCTGCCCTATGCCTCTCACTTTGTATGATTAATCTCAAAAAAGCTTATTACACCTAGACCTACATATAGATAATAAATAATATAGATAGCATGTAGTTAGCATGTACTCATACAGGTCAACAGGCATGATTTAACCACAGTATAAAATGCTATGTGCTTTGTCCTAACAAAAAGGAAAGAGCAAGTTTTTATTAACTAGCATCACCTATATCTAACCTAATGTGACCACAATTCAGAGTGACTAAATCAAGGAGCAATTCATCACAACTCATTTTGACATGATTCCCAAATTATCATTGGAGCCTATCAAACTATTATCATGTAAATTTAAATACTTATAACTGTAAGTGAGAGAGAATAACACTACCACAAAGGTAAACTAAATCAATTTTCTCAAATTAATTACAGGTTGCCCTAAATTTATTTCCATGCTTATTACCTGCACATTGCTTACACATAATTCCTTCATTGATTTTAAGGTTAAATTTAAACAACATAGATTTGAATTGAGGGTGCAATCAAAATACTGCACTATTTCAAATGATTACTCCTGAAATTAGAAAAATTTCAAATTAAATCAAAGTGAATCAAAATCAATCAAATAACAATAAAAATAAATATTCAATAAATATATAGTAAGTAATATTATTATAATGTGTATCAGGGTAACCAAGGAAGCTTTTAATATTACTCTCTACTGGTTTATTTCTTTACCACAATCAGAGTCTATTGTTTAGTTGAGATCCTAAAATTTCACTATTAGTTGTTACAGGTTTAACAGATGCAATCAATTAAATATAAGACCAGGAGTGACATTACAATAATATATGCCTAAAGATAAACTCTTGTATTGATAAAATTTTTAATAAAATTGCTCATTCACTGTTAGACATATTAAAACTTTGATTTCTTTGGTGTAGAAAGAGAGCACTTTCAGTTAGATTTTGAATATTTAATGTTAGTAAATGCAGTCTTTGTAATTTTTAATCTATTAAATATGTTGATTTCCATTGTAATATTACTATCAAAAGATTTTAGGAACTCTGTTTTAGTTTGGATAAACTAGTTGGAGGCCTTGGCTAATTTCCAAGGTTAAGTGCTGTGATTTCAAGCCCATGACTTCAGAGTGATCTTAATTGTATGATATTACTTTGTTAATTTGTACATGTAATGATAATATTTTGCTTATTTGACTAAATTAAAGAAGCACATGAAAATTCAAAAGTTTGAATGACAGGCAGAGTTTGTGTTTATATTTGTAAGATTAAATCATTGTAAGCAAAAAGCACAGTGTGGTTAATTATGCAGTTGAATTTTCAATTGATACATTCTGTGACACAATTGTTTTACTGCTTTAGTAATGCTGTATTTTTCAATCTAGTGAATTGTTTTTTTATTAATTTTTCACATCTCACATAGCATAGTTAGTCAGTTATTGTTTATGTTATTGATGGCACTACTTTCACTACTGTTGCAAAAACATTAATAAAATGTTTGCTCTGAAGAACTTGGCTCCATTACAACATTGGTTTACCATTAATCTCTATTCAATGATTACCTTTTGGGATATTTTGTTATCACTATTTGCTTTACATTCTGTATTTAAAAATGAATGTCTATGTACCCAAAGAGCTTCAAGAGAGGTGACTACCATACAAAGTTTGATTAGTGGAGCCTACCCTGAATGAAACCTAAATATATGGAGAGTAGTAATGGCCATTAATTATATGTAGATGGTGAAGAGCATTGAGGATGCACAAGTTTTTGTATTTTACTTATTATATAAGAAGTGAGGTAATTCCAACTTCATGGCAAGGTGAAATAAAATTTAAGTTGTGAGATAAACATAATGCTATGAATTGCTTATCTATTTCTTTACATTAACTGTAAAGATTGAGTAATTATAGGATGCCAGTCAGAGGCCAGCCATAATGCAATGAAGAAACAAGAGCAGCAAAGTAAGCAGAAAGTAATCCATAGAGTCATTATTAAATGTAATCTAAGTATTGTAGCATCATCCAAAAGATAAAACAGAAATAAGCTGCAAAACATCGCAGAAGAACTAAGATCGAAAAGGAAGTGATTAAAAAATATTATGATTAAATCAAGTGTGATTATTTCAGTTTGATTTTGTATATTGCAACCAAGAAAACAACATGTGTTGAAAAAGAGATAATTGTATCTGTCAATAAAACGTTTTCGAAAAATTGTTGCTTACATCATTTTTAGCCGCCATCTTTCCAGACGTTTAAATTTAAATCGACAGGTACTTCTCTTCAATTTACTATAAATACGAATAAAACTATTGTAAGCATTGATAAAGAATTTTACTCTGAATTCTATTTATTTCATCTTATTGATGGTTTGATTATTAATACAATGTCGAGCTAATCGAGCAGTGTTTAGTAGTGGTCTGGATCCATCACAAGGACTGATTCAAGGGTCTCTGTGCCAGATCACGAAAGTGCACTATGACATAATCTATCAAACTATCATGATTGGTCAAGATGAAGGAAACAAAGACTAAAATTATTAATATTGATTATAATGATTAAAATGTAAATCATGATAGGATTGATTATTTTCACTTTGTAAATGTTTTGTGCAATTATCCTTAAAATTATACTCAACGGTATTTTGACAAAACAAAAGATGGTCAAACAGCGTAGTCAAATTAAAGCTGACGTTGTGTAA